>JAMKCH010031986.1:0-16319 GCA_023653785.1 Ophioderma brevispina | reverse complement strand
ATATTGTAATTGGACGTGACAAGCAGGCACAGAATAAATCTCGTTTTAAGAAGACTACGGGATTGATTCCCAAATAATTCTAATGAGTTCAATGACTTTTTTGTTTACATTGGCGTCCAAAACTTGCAAAGTAAATCCTGCGTCCAGATAAAGAGTATTATGAATATTTGGAAACTATACGCCAACATAACCTCTTTATGATACCACAGGAAGAAATTCCATTGATCATTTAATTATTAAAAAGGTTGCAAACTAAGTTAGCATACCTGTTATCCTGTTATCAACATTTTTAATTTGTCAATATCTGCAGGAATTGTACCAAATCAACTTAAATAGCTAAAGTAGTGCATTTGTACAAAAAAAAACCGATCCGGATATATATATATACTCCAATTATCGTCCATATTGCAGTGTCAATCTTAATTTTTGTTACGTGAAGTCCGCTTCTGGCCAATTTAGCCTCTTGGCTTTCTCCTCCATGTGTGAGTGTTTCTTTTTATGATATGGAAATAAAGGTATGATATGATATAATAATTATATCATATCATACCTTAATTCCATATCATAAAAAGAAACATTCAAATGAATGTGTAGTAAGTGTTTTTAAAATACATTTGGTAGGTGTGTATTACACTAGGGTATATTGAGATTTGGGTTATATTAGAAACCTAGGTGAATAGGATTACCATCCCACCCACCCTATCAGCACCATCATTATTATCGCTATCATCACCATTACGTTCACTGACGTCGTTGTCTTCATCATCATCATCAGCAGCAGCAGCAGCAGCAGCATCGTTGATGATGAGCGAATGCATACTGAACTTAAATGCCTCTTGGTAGTGAAAGTATAAATATGCTGTTTGACCCAACTTGGTTAACCAAAAGGGATAGGGAGAAGGTATGAAATTTTGTCTCGGGTTTGTATGAAGAGTTACTTTGCAAACACCAATATATCAATTTTTCCAAATGGAGATATTAGCAAAAATGGGGGTAATTCATTGATAAATCACCAGTGTAGTCATCAGTCTGAGCCTGGATTCGCCCTTCTAAAAGCGTGTATATAATAACAATAATAATAATAATAAGCTCATAATAATAATGAGATTAAAGCGCTTTTTACAAAGTATAGGCAAGGCGCTGGAAGAGGACAGGAAGATTAGAGGCTAGGATAAAGGTGAGACTTTTAATGGCTTTTAAAACTGAGAAACTATCAAGGTCACGAATGGCAGAGGGCAAGTGATTGACAAGACACGGCCACCAGATTTATTTGAACGAGGAACAAGAATTTTGATGGATAAGCTAGAACGGAGAACATAAGTTGACTGGTAAAGCTGGAAATATGAAGACAGATACCGAGGACAGTTGATATGAAAAGCTTTGAAGGCCATGAAAAAAACTTTGAATTCAATCCTCTGGGCAATTGGAAGCCAGTGGAGAGAATGGGGTAATGGAGAGACATGTGTGCGACTTGGTTGCAATTGTTAATTTCTTACTTTAGACCTTTGAATACGGTAAATACTTTTTCTGACAACATAATTTTTTGAAAAAGTGGTGTGTATTGATGCCAAAGTTGTTGTTTGAAAAGTAATGACAAATGCTTCCTCTCTTCAAAACTTTTTAAAATTTTCCAATCGTCCAGTTCTAAGCGAAGTTATAAAACGAAATGTCCTTGAATTTTAGGGGCGGGGGCTTATTTTGGGAACCCTGCAGAACAAAGTCCATCCTCTGTTTTCAACTGTACCAGGTGTTCATATTTGCATTTCTTTCTTTCATATGCACTGGATACATTTTGTTATTGTCAATTCAACGATGATGATATGTTTGTTGTTTGCTGGATTTGCTGGACATGCAGAAGGAAACACTATTGGTCTGTCCTCAAATACCTAAAAGAGTTATTAAACCCATGATATACTTCCAGTCGCAGCGAGCGATTTCTGCTCGTGAGCATGCGTAACACTTGATCTTGGGCCCAAAACCCGGTGTTGCGCACGCCAGTCGCTCGCTGCCAATGGAAGTATATCCTGGGCTTTAAGAAAACGTATATATCGGCATAATGCCAATCAGAAACAAAAAACATAATGTGCTTCTGTGCAAAAATATCTCATTATATTCAATGTTACCCATTTTTAAGAAAAAAAAATACAAAGCAAACGGAATTCAGCGACCTATACTGAAGCCACAATAAATATAATATAATCGGCAATATCACATAATGTGCTCAATTGGAGAAAACCTTAGCTCGAAGGCATTAGAGTAACTTTCTTTCAGGACTTTCCAATTTGGACTAGATCTTTACAAGAATACTAAAATGAGTAGTGCTGTTTAACTATTACCAAAGGTTGAATTAAGGATTGTATTTAGGTGTTAAACGTCATTGGGTAGTACCCGAGTAAAGCTTAATCAGATGTTATAAGCCACGTGTGAGAAGATTCCACTAAAAAATAAACGGATTTTGGAATCCAAAAGGAAACAGGCAGTGTCTTCTCACAGAAGGTAAATATTCAGAGTGTTCAAAAATGTAACATTCAGGAAAAGATATAACAATGTCTTGGGGCAAATCCTTCGCTAAACATATGGATGAACGCCTAATATTATCCAATCGCAACTTTGGATCCAGAGATATTTATAGTAGATTCAACCCATCGTAACACCATTTAGTACTTTTCCGAAGGTATGCGATTGAATGGGGGCATGTGCAGGGGGGAAGGTCACAGAGGGGAAGTTAAAAATCCACGGTTAATCTATCGAAACATGTAGTTCTGATAGCCAGAGAAAAACAATTTATCAAGTTGGTTAATGAAAGCATTCAAGCGAACGTAAGCGCATTTATAGTTACGATTAGTCAGAATGTTTTGAGAGTAAGTATTTGCTTCAGTGCTATTCAATGTAAAACAGGTGAGTTAGTTGACACCGACTTTCCAAGCAACTTGTTATGATACAGAATTGGAACACAAAAGTCTAGTCTATGGCACTATCTATGTAAAAACGATGTCAAACATGAAAAGGGCCAGGTATCTTGTTCGTTCAGTGAGAAACAGGTGAAGCGGGCAATAGTTTTTGATGCGTGCAACGAATCTTACATACGCTTCGCGCTTTGAGGGGTAGACACATTCCGCTAGTTTAAGTTTAAGTACCGCCTTGTTATGCTCGATGTTGGCTCGTGAGCCAAAAACTTGTCAAGTATGAAATGCACAAATAGTGATTCATGTATTGAAAAAAAAGGGGGATGTTCATTAACCGTAATGAGTTGATTAAAGTCCAAAAGCCTCCCATTCCGAGTTGAGTATGTAGACAAATGTTTCGTAGTTAAGTATACCGCCTCCGTTATGCTCGCTGTTGCCTCACCACGAGCCACGCTGCAATGGAAATCAAATAGTCGATTCATTCAAAAAAGTGACGTTCATCACCGCAATGAGTGATAAATGCGCCAAAATGCCTCCAGAATGCATATATTGGTGCGTTCTTTACCAAAAATGGTAGCCCAAGTCTGAGAATGTCAGATATTCACGTTTACTCCCTGAAAGCGGCCTCTATACCTCGTGCAATTCCACCGGTTAGTATAAGAGGGTGTACGTAATCACTGGAAGAGCCGTATGCACTTGGCAGTGTTTCATCGCAAGTAGATAAAATTTCCAACATTGTCATAATTTAGCTTCACCCAAATCAAGAATTTAGTTCAAGTTATTTATCTCACTATTGGGATCAAGGATGGCGGCAGTGGTTTGGTACGAAAAATAAGGTCAAAGGAGTAAAAATTTGTTGCAAATTAGAGAGAAATGAGGCGAGTAATTATTAGAATCACTGAGAGTGAGTGCTGTTGTTTTGATTGGTGAGTGATTACGATTACATTCCCATTGTGACAGTGTAAAACTGTTACAGTAATTAGTCCGAATTTGTGAAGATAACACCGTGTGTGTCAAGTTTTGGGCAATTTTCGGGACACTTTGTGAAAATGGATAAGAAGAAGCAGCCAAAGAGGCGAATTAGGACCTGGCATCTGATGGAATTTGAGTATGCCATCCCAATGATGGGCAATTTCTGACGTAACGAGTATGTATGTTTAGGCCACCACCCCCCCCCCCCCCCCCCCTTGAGAATGAAGCTTTCGTTTGCGTCCGAACATTTTGGTAAGACGTTTCATATAGGAAGTCCATGGATGCAAATGATGTATTACAATTGATTACGTCATGCGCTAATGACTTGTGCAGTAGCGCTGACGGAATGAATGGCAATACTATTTGCATCAATGGGACTTCTATATAACCGTCTACCAAACATTTTGTGTGCCTGAAGCCCTGAACGAATGTTCATGGAGGCACATACGACGACTAGCCAAATTATATGGTCCGTTGTCCGTCCGTAGGACTAGGTTATTCTTTTTTAAAAATGCTCTGCAGGCTAAACGTATCCCGATTTCTTCAACTTGATAGGATGATAGGAGTGAACTTCAGTGAAGTGCCGCAATATTATGGTAGTTTTGGGCGCATTATTTGCATATGCATTGATGGTGTCGCTGAACGAATTTTCATTGAGCGCAATACTATCCAAATTCGGGTGTCCGTAGTCCATCCGTATGTCCGTCGCATGAACTCGGTTAACCTTTTTTTTTAATGCTATGCAGGCTAAACGCTATCCCCGATTTACTTCAAACTTGATAGGTTGATAAAGTGAGGTGCCGCAATATTATGTGTAGCTTTTGGCTACATGGGTATGCGGGGGGCCCACAGACATTCAAAGCTTGGAAAAAATTCAAATTCACTGGCAAGGATGATTTTAAAGCCACTCGCATCCACGGTAAAGAAGCCTTGTATGGTGATTTAGGATGCACTCTTTGGCTTCCATACAAGATTGTCCCAGAATAATTATCTTAACCGCTTGCTCATTGAATGAACACGTTGCCGAAACTTGCCTTAATGCTATGTTTTACCTACGCCTCAAGTTTAGTATGAAATGGAGCTGGTTAGACCAGTTGCATCAACCCTTAAATTATGTGGTATGGAGCATATGGTCATATATTACCCCACCCACCCAGAATCGTGGACAAAATAGTAATGATCTCATTTGAATACAAGATTTATGAAGCTACTTGATCAGGACAGACAGAAATCCTCATTATACAATTATTTTATGTTAAAATCTTTCTCTTAATATGGAAACATATCTCTTGAAAGACAACTGTCCGGTGTTACCTTAAAATTTAAGGCAAAGACTCCAACACACTAGTTAACGACTTAAAAAATAAAATAAATAAACCCTCTGAATAGTAGAATCTCCCGTTGGACAGATAGTGATAGTTCTTGCTCACTGTGTAACACGGTACTGAGGATATTTTCATTTCCTTTTAACATGAAATTCTCTAAATGATATTCGTACTGAAGAATTTTTAAAGCTTGAAGCCCGTCTAGCACCAATATTACACTCATATTTGGTTAATGGTTAATGCCTGGTGATGTGAATACGAAACATGAGTTTATCTTTGGTAAAACACGATCGCCTTTGATGATGGCATCGCGAAAACATTAGTTTCAGATTGATTCATTCTGAAAATTATCTCAGACGTGATTGGTGCTTACGTAATACTTTATGTAAAATTTAAAATTGTAGTAGTACTGTGTATTGTTCTGTTTGTGTTCTTATGTTATGAAGCACCACCTTAGGGGTGGGTGCCACCGATGTAAAGGTGTAAATTTTCAAATTAAATAAATAAAACACTTTTTTTGTAAATAAATAAAATAATTTGCAATTCATGAATTTAATTAGCTTATTGCATATTTTTCAGACATTTCGGGTAACCTTTTTTGAAATGCTCTGCTGGGTAAACGCTAATCCCGATTACTTCGACTTGATAGATGATAGAGTGACCGGTGCCGCCACAATATCATGTTGTAGCTTTTGGCTGCATATTTGCATATTCATGAATATTAATTAGCAATTTTGGCCGGTCAAAATGAATCCTTTCCTCAAGGCTTGGTGTGTAAGGTATTGGAGTTCCGTAAGGTGTATAATATGTAACTTGTGGAAGGAAGCAGGGTTAAGAATTCTTGAACTGATTAGGTTTTGGTCGTATTTCGAGCAAATACATATGCAAATGAGCTAAATTGATATGCAAAAAATCAGCATAATAACTATATTTTTAAAGCGGTACAGCGACTACAAACTTCCTTCAACTGCACGAAAAACCTATATGGTGGCATCTTTGTGCCATTTGCAAGCGTTTCCTGACCTAAAGGCGGCTTAGATGATGCAAAATGAGCTAATCAATATGATCATCATCGCTAAAATGGTAATCGGATATGCAATATCTTGCTACATGAAAAAAACACCATACAAACACTTGTGGGTGAATCATATGAGGGGAAGGTGGGGTGTTGGGGAGGGGGGCAGAGGTGGGGTGTAAGTGTCGAGGTGGGTACGGCGGGAGGGGAGGGGTGGTGTGTTGGGTAGGTCTCGGGGTGGTGGCGTCGGAAGGCGTGGGGTGCGTGAGAAGGGTGGGCATCGGCGAGAGGGCAGGTGACCTTATGGGACCTTGGTGACCTTATGTGACCTTGGTGACCCATGTGACCTTTGTGACCCTATGCGGACCTCAATGACCCATGTGACCTTGGTGAACCCTGTGACCTTGGTGACCCATGTGACATTGGTGACCCGTGTGACCTTTGTGACACCTGTGATCTTTGTGACCCATGTAAAAATCATTTAAAAAGAATACGAAAAAATACAAATTAATGGAACGGTCGTAAGTGGCCGGAAGCGGGTGATGAGGGGCTTCAATCACCGCGGTGAACAAACTAGGTAAAGCCATTGAATCCCTGTATCGCGGGAAAACAAGGTGCGCAAACAAAAATGCAGTGGCGTAACCAGACCTTTGACAATTGGTGGTGGGGGGGGGGGGAGAAGGGGTGCCCAAGGTATTTTTTGAGGGGGCTAATTTGTCCTTTTCCATAGAACTGTACCAAAAGGTCCGTTCCTTTGGGGGGGGGCAGTCGGGGGGGGTGCAAGGGGCCGTTCGGGGGGCTTGCGCCCCCTCCCCCCCCCCCCCCCCCCTCCGCTGTTACGCACTGAAAAAGTCTGATCAATACGAAAATACCATAGGCTGAAAAGCCATCTATCAAAATACCAGACCATTTCCTCACAAAATTAAAGGCGTTCTTTATGTTTAAAGGCCCTTGCATCAGGTACCAATTAGCCATTCCCTTCAGGGGTCAGCCCAAACCGGGCTGCAAAGTACCACCGTCCACAACCCAAACCCCCAACCACAGGTTGCACGAATTCACACACGGGCAGTGACCGCTCTTGTTATACTCACACAGTTCACAATTAGCTTAATCCGTGCGATACAATGTCCCAATCAAGAAATGGTTTTGACTCTGAAAACGTGCTTGGCAGTACCATGCATTTGTTTATAATTTTTATGAATATGGACAAACCAATTTAGCACAGAATGTAAAATATTATGTACAAAGTCACTGTCAATGATCCTTTTTGATATTTTGAATGAAAGCTAAAAAGGTAAAAAAAAGCCCACCTGCTTACAAAATATATTTTCCTCCTGTTTCACATACTTTAATCTAAATTTCATCCGACATATCATTTTTAACATGAGCAGTAACTGTGTTATTACAAGAGCCCTAGAGTACTGTACACATCTTTTTTGGTTACTGAAACCACCATATTTTAAGTTTTGTATCAAATTGGAGAATTATCAAAATCTTTGGAAAAAAAAACATGGTTTCTAATGAGACCAAATGGCAAGGTTCGATGGTGTGACAGGTGGGGTCAAGGCCGAGGATCGGCCAGTTCCCCTTTAACATCACCGCAAAATTGAGGCTTCCCAATTTTTTAGGTCCAGCCTGATTCGACAATTCTTGTTGTCACCTTTATTAATTGTTGAAAAAACAATACCTCATTAAGATTCAACTCTTTTAATCACAAGTGACCTGAATTGATTTAGGTGATACCTGGGGAAAAATATAATACATTTAATTATGTCTACAATTATAATATCAGGGTCACATATTATATTCTGCTTTGAAGCAAATATTCTTACATAACTTTGCTACTGGTGAGAGTTGTGCCTGATATGTAAACAAGTTGACCATCACCCAAAATTTTTTTTTTAGTATTATATGGTTTTTTTAGTAGGAGGTGACATTTCAGATATGGTTGGGATTTGTTTCGGGGAGTGGATATTGGAGTTTAGGGTGTGGAGGATGGTAGGGATAAAGAATTTATGGAGAAGAAGGGGGTGGACGGTAGAAGGGAACTTTTTGTTGGTAAGAAGGGGAGAAAACTTAGTTGCCTTTTGAGTGCGGTAGTGAGGGTCGAGTCAAGTGCGTTCGCCAAAAGGTGGAGACGGCTAGTTCGAGTAGGGTAGGTTTTGAGAGGTTGTGGGGGTGGGGGAAGGGGAGATTGGATTGGGGACGGGTTAAGAAAATTGCTAGGATTTTTGGGAGAGGTGTAGAGAGGGGGGTAAGGTTTTGTAAGTAATTCGTGTATAGAGTTTTTATGTGTTGCGGGGGGTTGTGGGTGGGCGGCGGTGGAGAGGGTGGGAGGAGCATGGTGTATGTGGGTGGTCAATAGCAGGTGGACGGGATAGATTAGTGTGGGCGGGGAGGTGGTTGATGGGTATATTGATAAAAGAGCAGCGGTTATGGGATGGTTGTTAGGTGGGGGGAGTGTGGGCGTAGCGTTTGGGATGAACGGGAGAGTGGCGGGGCCGGTATTCAGGATATAAGGTGAGGTGTGTTGGTAGTTGTGGATGGCCGGAGGGTGAGTAGACTCGTGGGGTATGGTAGGAACATGGTGGGGAGAAGCAGTTGGCTGTTAGAGACTAGAAGAGTGGGTGGTTTTCGTGATTGCGGTGGTAGGTCTTGGATATGGAAAATGGCCAAAAACTGTTGTGAATGTGGTAAGGAGGCAGTGGGTTGTGTGGTTTTGTGAAGGAGAGCACTAACAGTGTAGTTAAGGTGTGGTATGGTTTTAGGGTGGGTGTTGGGAAGCAGCCGGCGGGGGGATTGCTAGGGTTGGGGTAGTAGTTAGTGTATCGTTGTGGGTGAGTATAGAGATGGAGAGGGGAGAGGTGGTAGCATGCGCGGGATGGTAGTGGTGAGCAGCTTATAGGCTATTTGAGGGGTGGGCGGAGGGGTGAGGGGGGTTGGTCTATATGAAGTTGCGTGGGGAAGACGCAAGGGACGTCGAGTGTAGTTAGGATTGTTTCGTGGACAAGGAACGGCTAGAGATGGGGTCGATGGTGTGGGATTTTGTGAATGTAGTGATCTTAGTTAGATAGCCTAGGGGATAAGGGTGGGAGGGGGGGGTTAGGATCGTTCTGAATGGGGGGTACGGAATGTGGAGTTTAATCAGAGGGGGTATACGACTGAAGATGAAAAAAACAATCGGTGGGCAGTAGGGGTTGTTAAGCGAGATTACCTGGGTGGTGTGAGGAGCGGTACGGGGGGAGAGCAGTTAATAGTGGATTGAGTGTAATTGTAGGGGGGTGGGTGAAGGTGGGGGGAACTACTACTGAGACATGGGGTAAAATGGATAGTGGTGGGATGCATTCGGGTGGGTGAGGGTGGGATACTTGGGTTGGTGGGGGGAGGGGCGTGGGAAATGTGGGAAGTGTAGTGCAGTTTTGGTCGTAGGGGTATTTGTAAAGGTTGAAATTGGGGGTTATGATTAATGAATTAGTATCAGTTGTGGGGAAGGGATCTAGCGTCGGAAGAAGATAGTTGCTTGAGAGTGCGGGCTTTGAATGGCATGTGTCGGGTTGAGATTTGATTGGTGGCACCTTTGCTCACTAGTGCTATTTTTGGATTTTTTGCTGATGTGTTTCCATAATGGAGTGTCATTCATGTGATGGTTGGTGTGAAGTTAGATATGATTTGAGTTAAAGTGGTAAGATGTTTTAGTTTGAGAAAGAGGCGGTGTGATGTAGGAAGGGATCGGTTTTAAGTAATATCCATGATGGAGAGCAAAAAGCGTCTGCGGAGGGGGCCCGACTCCCAAGAACGGTTATAGGGTGTGTAGTAGGGTGAAGGGGAGATAGCGGGTGTTGCTGGATTGTTTAGAGTAGATGTAGAAGAATTGGATGCTAATTAAAGAGAGTGGATCAGGGTTTGGGGTTGGTTTTAGGGCGTATTGAAGAGATATAAGCTATTGGCTGTGGTGCGGTGAGCTGTGGTGGCGATGAAGGAGTGGGTTGGGTTGTGTAGTGCGCAAAGGGGGGGTTGTGTTTGGGGGGGCTGGAGGTGAGATGAATGTGACAGATGACTAAGAGGGGGTGGAGGTCGGGTTGAAAAACGTGGGAGAGGTTGTGAGAAACGGTAGAAGATTAGTTTTGATTTATGGTTGGAGTATCAAGGAGGCTTGCTGGAGTAGAGCGTTGATATTGGGGGGGTTCTTCCTTTTTCCAAAATATTTAGAAAGACAAATGTCTTTAAATAATAATTAGGGCATATTTACGTTGTCCTTAGCAATTAAATCATATTGCCTGAACATTTATTAATTGCCACAATGAAATTAGAATCATTTTCCTTCATCTTTGGGCCTGATGTTGGGTAAATGTACTACGGTACTAGGTGGGTATTTGTGTGCATTACGTTTTGCACTTATGCAATTTTTCGTATTTTCACTTGTTTTTACACACATGTTTTTTTCAGCTACCCATCATAGACTTACACACAAAGAAATATTTTGCAATGGTCTTAATTTTGTGCTTTTTGTCTCCAAATGTGCACCAAAAAAATTGAAAATTAATGTCGCGTTAATCTTTCCACTTTTAAACATTTGAACCTAGTGTCACGAGATTGCAACATTCCATCCTAACAACTCCCTATTTTACACCTGGGCAGATAGATAAATGGCCTTGCCCAGTCAGGCCGCGAGCAGCCCGTGGTTCTGAGGGGCAATTTTTTTTTTTTCCCCCCCCCCTGTAGGTGCAAAACAACTGCCCGGCACAAGCAAAACATTTCCCGGTCGCAATGCAAAAGATCCGAAAACGGGCCAATTTAACATCTATCATTGTTTTTATTTCCCCAATTTCCCCTCAAATAGTTTTCCAAAGGGGCATCTGCCCGCCCTTTGCCCACCTGGCTATGCCCCTGGCCCAAGTGCACAAGCCGTGGGTTGCACAACACGTTGGCCACAGTACAGCAGAACTCAAACCCACACCCGCCGAGATTGCAATGGAGAACACTGGCTAATTCGCACAACAGTTGTGTGAATAAGGGAGGATTCCGCAATTCGCACAACGCCAGGGAGCGATTGGGACCTCGGGTTGCGGGTAGGACCAATCAGAAAAGCTAAACGGATGCGTGTTACCGTTTTTTTTTTTTATGTATCCGAAGTTGTTCCTCGAACAAGCCCAAGAGTAGAAATCCCAGACATAAAATTCTCATCTACCTTCCTGTAACATTAAAGTGATGGGTTCCGTAAGTTGACCCGTCTCTTTGCCTAGTTCTTTTTTTATACCGTGAAACTTGAAAGGCCATAGGCCTTTAACCATCTGTTTTCTCATTGTCACCATAACTCATCATATTAATGAAGCTTATGATTGATGACATGTTATTTATTGTTAAGGGAATATGGGATCGGAGGGGCCTAAAAATGAACATTTAAAATAAGGAGCAATTACCTTTCTTTTCTTTTTGTTTGACAAATCGGAGCTCCGTTCAAAAGTAATGATCGAAAATTGGTCACCTCACGACTGAAATTATGTTTATTTCTAGTTTTCGTTGTTTCCTCAAGCTGTGCGATATTTAATTTTATCTACTTTAAACAATGTATATCTCAAACAGTATTAAGCTTTTGACCTCTAATTTCCACATTATTATGAAAATTCAGTGCTTCTTGTAGTGGATAATAATTCTACAATCGCATTTTCTGAATATAATAAAAAAATAAAAAAGAGTGTTTCTAGACAAAATTGGCTATTCTCAAAAGTAAATTTCACGATTATGTGTCTTCGTTCTCTGCGTGCAGATTTCTCAAAAACAATCGTAGAATGATGGATAAAAAGTAAATTAAAGTAATCAATATGACTACTTACTGAACTATAAAATAATCAATCAACTAGCCCATGAGAACTTGATTTAAGGGGTTTCAACACTAAAAAAATTTAAAATTATTTTTAATTCTTTTAGTGTTGAGGCCCTTAAATCAGTTCCCAACTTCCCATTGGGCTAGTGGAATTTTTGCCCCTCCAACCCCATTCCCCCTTAATGTTGCATAGGTATAGGGTATATATTTTCAACTTAGTCCACTTAAATTATAGCTTCTTACACCCTACATAATTTGGAAAAACATTGCCTTTAATTGGCCTAATCATCTAAATAGAAACATTCTCACTTGGACAACGGACAATCAATAAGTTCAATTTTGCTGCCTCCTGAATGGATAACAACTTTCCACTTTCTCAGCTTTTAGTTACACCACATTTCAAAAATAAATCCTGAGGCTATGAGATTTTCCATTATTTTGCATCTCACAATAGTTTTTCAACGTTATTTGATTCCTATTTCACAATACATTGACATCACATAGCATATAGGGTTAATTGTGTACTAATTAAAAAACACATTTTTTATTCAATGAAAACTGTTCTTTTGCAAGCAGCAAATCTTGTTTCTTTGATACCAAGCTTTTTATGCTGATAAAACAAATCCTTTTCCCAAAAATCTTTGGCCAAAAGTTAAAGACTGGAAGCTTGTGTTATTGTTTTATCTTTCAAACTTTTTTGTACAGATTTTTCTTTAAATTTTAAAAGGTTTGTTTTTATTTGCCTTTTCATATACCTGAATACCTCCAACATTCCTTATCATTCATATTACTTTTTAGAACACTTTGTTTCTCATAGACTATTTTTTGTTTAAAAAAATAAACTTCTAATTCCCTTACAATCTCTTCTGTATTGAGACCAACTACATCATTTGAAAACATTGTTTCCTCCTTTTCAGAATTCTTTTGTGCAAATAACAGGAACCCTCACTTTATTCGTACAACGTTGTGCGAATAAAACAAATTCGCGCCTTATTCGCACAACCGTTGTACGAGTAACAGGAATCTGTGCCTAATTCGCACAACCGTTTAACGACTAGAGTCATCCTTGCAATGAGCCCAGCTCTATTTCCACTGGATCACACCTGCCAAATACACATAAAGCCTTCTGCAACCAAAGTGGTGTGTAGTGTTGTGCTTTCATCAGCTTTTGCAAACTTAGTCACTTGACAAGCTTCTAATTAAAATTGTCATCTTTCCCTGACTTTAGTCAGAGTTGATCCAATCAGGTAATTACATTACACACTTAAAACATTATTCATTTTCAATGGAAAATATTTCCAGCAGGAAGCCCACCAAGATATTTTGTCACATGTTTAATTAATTGTGGTATTAAATTATCAAATTTTGCTTCAAATTGAGCCTACTTGTGTCAAAACATGCAAATTAATTTTGGTGAGCCCGCCCTGCTGACTGTGGGGTATCTTTTTCAGAGTGTACACGATTTACATTATAGACAAATAAAAAATTGAATATTCTTGCACTCTAAAGCCTTTTGTCTTCTGGAAAAGGTACACATCTTTGTTTTTTACTATTAATCTTTTTTCATACCAGGCTCACAAACAGGTACAAAAGAATAGCGTAGAATGATGTTGCTTTGGTGAACGGATGTCAGATTGCAGCTATTTGCCACATGTAGGTCACAGTGTAACATTCTTTCATCACCTCTCAAACATCACAATCCAAATGATTGTCACCAATCCCACAATGCACTAGTATTCTGGAAGTCTCCCCTGGATAAGTCATGTGACCTCATACAAAGCCTATTGCCAATGCACAAAAACTTGGGACATTTGTACACTTTTTAGCACAGGAAATGGGAGTACAAATTTGTTAATGATCTTGAATGTTTTTATTTGTTTTCTAAAATTCTTATCCTTGTTTAAAGACACTGGCACGATTTGAAATTGTGCACCCTCAAATTTATTTCAAAAGTTGATATTTTTACATGGTCTAAAGCTTTATAAATAGTCTATTGTGATACATTAAGCACAAATCACCGCCATAGGACAAATCATGATTTACACACAAGAAAGACACGTTGGGAGTTTGATTCCTATAGCATTCACCCTGTTTGACCCATCTTTGACCTTTGTGACTTTATTATCAATTAGTATGAGTCTGTGATATTCATGTAATAGACACATGTGTTGATTAAATTTATGGCAAACCCAAAATTTATCCTAAAAAGGGCTAAGTCCCTTATTAAGGCTCATCTTTTTTGGTATGTTCTTTTGTGTTTAAACCTAATTTTTTTTTTGTATTCTTCCAAGTTTCCCAGACTATAATTCCAGAGCAAATTAGGAATTTCACATCTCATTGAAAATGTGGCCTTCACTATTAAGTTGCCAATAAGTATTGGTTAGTGTATACCCCATTAGATTTATTGAAAGCATGGAGCACTCTCTGACCCAAACTTAGCACTGAATTGCATCTCTTATAGAAACAAGTTGCTTACCCAACCAAGCCCCACTCCAATACAAAATCTGGCTACGATACTAACCCCAAAAATCCAAAGTCTAGATATCAATAAACAGAGTAGGCACGATAGGAGCATTGTTGAACTGGGTTATAGAGAAACAGGTCGGCCTATGCATGACATGATAGGGGACACAGGGCCATCCTGCTATAGTGACTCATCCATAATTCCCATCGGGGCACGTGATGCCATGTATGATAAGCCACGGTGTACGATATCATATCTCTATTTGTAATACGCTTTGAGTCATCCGGCATACACACCAGATGACGTCAAGAATGAGTTGAAGTTCAAATGGCTGGATAGAATTCTGTAAATTAGAGGATGGGGCAATGCAAGTAACATGGGTAGGCCTGTAAACATATTTCAGACACTAGAGTTTATTCGTGAAATATGGTACAGCCTACTGTGATTTCTTAATAACAGTTCACAAAAGCTCACAGTCATCCCATTTGGGAAAGAGTCAAACCTAATGAGAGTTGATACAAGACAAACTAGAGGTTAATTGTTAAATCCTTCCACAACGGTTAGGTCATAAAGGTAATTAATCGTGATTTGGTATAAATCGGAAAATAAAAAAAACATCATCAAAGTCAATTTTTACATGTTTGTAAAAGTATAGCTATCATCACATTTCATACAATACTAAGATAAAAGTAAACATTTATGAGGAGGGAGAATCAGATATTTTAGTAATTACTGGCAACGGACACGTACTTTAAACTGTGAAGTGGACTGGGGATTCATATCAAAGAACATGCAGTTTTTTCCCTTTTTCTGTCAATTTTTCCGTTGCAAAAAAAACATTGATTTCTATAGACTTGTCCTTCACTTAAGCTATATCTTGACAAATTTCAATATTTTGACTCTTTCGAGGTAAAAAACACTGATTGTGTCTTAACTGCGTCTAGGATGAAATTTTTTAATCCCTGAATTGAGGCTGCATGGACTGTTAACGTCCTGGCCACTGGAACAAGGAAGGAAAATATTTTTAAAATAGCCAAAAAAAAAATGAGCTGTACTGTTAGTCTATCTACCGTGCAAAGACGGTGTATAAAATAATCGGTGGGAAATAGGCAATTCCCTTACAAAACCAATATGGAAACACTCAAACTCCTTTCAAATGATCAAAATCATTCATAACCTAAGCCAAAGGTTGTAATTGGGATTTTAAATATTTTTTATCAAATTTGCCAGCACAAATGGGCGCTTAGATGTTTGCATCCCATATTCTGTAAGCCCATGTTGAATTATAAACCATAAGTTTTGAACTTAAAAACACCTTTAAATAACTAGTTATTGTACCGTCGCTTGAAAATTAGAAAATAGCAAGAGTACCTCCCGTTTTCTTGAGAAAATGGATTTGTTTTCACAAGGCACATGTTTACTATATAAAAATAGGAAATATTGGAAATAGTAAATGCCACCGTCTTCTCTTTTCATAAATATCTTGCTGAGAAACAGATTAATTTTTTACCTGGCCTAATTAATAAAGGTGCTAATGATAAATGGGTAGCTAAAGAATACATCTGGAATTCATACTGGGGATTATGAAATGGCAAGCCTGAGAGGCATAGTTGATCGGTGCATTACTGAGGAAGCAGACGGTAGGCTAAATTGAAAACTGTGGCAAAAAATGGTCCATTGAGTAACAGGTGACATGTATTAAATAGGCCAGGTCATATTGAACATAACAAGAAAAATCTTTTTTGACAAACATTAATACAGGTCATAGAGTGTTTATATCAGTCAAAGGTGTAGAAAACCGACATATGGCATG
>JAMKCH010031985.1:0-16456 GCA_023653785.1 Ophioderma brevispina | reverse complement strand
TTTACACATGTTAAAACAGTATCATTCAAGTAATGCCTGGTTCTGTAGATTAAGCCAATTTCGGTTGACAGACTTACTGCATGGTTAGATGACTGCCCATGTAATAGAAGGATCTAAATAGGCGCCAAGGTATTTAAAAAACTTGTGACTGGTTCAATGCAACTCATTTATTTTATAGTAACCGGTCTCGATTTCTACCAAGTTTTGACTGTGCTGGCAAAAAGCATGGACTTTGTCTTTTTACATTTAGGGGTAAGTTTGTTTTTGTTCAGCCACACTGATACCTTGCAAATTTCTTCTGTGAGAATTCTACTATTCCTGAATATTATGGTCCTAACAAAGACGGCAGTGTCATCTGCATATAAACAGATCTTAGAATGAGATGTATTGATACAAACTGAGAGGGTCAATTAATGTAAATACTGAAAAGAAGAGGGCCCAGTATGGAGCCAGTTGGAACCCCAAGAAAACTGGCAAAACATATCAGATTGGCTGTCTCCGATGCAAACCATACCTTGTTCTTAAGACCAGTGTGACGGCAG
The DNA here is from genome assembly GCA_023653785.1 of Ophioderma brevispina. Classification (NCBI taxonomy): domain Eukaryota; kingdom Metazoa; phylum Echinodermata; class Ophiuroidea; order Amphilepidida; family Ophiodermatidae; genus Ophioderma; species Ophioderma brevispina. Next base: position 15,914 of record JAMKCH010031985.1, on the reverse strand, counting down.
AGTAGTGGACTGCGTCGCCTGAGGAATGAGAATTGAACTCCCCCTGGTAGCAATCTTCAACGTAAGGATGGGTCACCTTGAACAGGATTCGCAAAGGAGACGGTCGTTCACCAACAGCAATGGGAATGTGCACCGAATGTGGCTCTCCATCAAGACTGCGGATCGCATTCTCAACGAGTGCCCACCTTTCGTCCACCGGTGGATATAGACCACTCAAACCCCAACCAATCAACCGGTATAAGCTAGCTCCACCAACTTCCAACACATTTGTGCTGCCCCCCCTGCTCATACGCAAGAAGAAGACGCAATGTTTTCAGCCCCCTTTCAGTACGCATTCCAAACACATCTATGATTTGAAAATAATAAGCTACGGTTCGCGTCATGTTTTTTTTACTCAAAAAGACAGCGAACTCCACCAGACTTGTTGGGGGGTTTTTTGAAGGTTATCGCTGTACACGTGCCCGTATGGACACTCACCAAGTACGGGGACGAAGACTATGGTCGTATTCCTGCAACGTGTTAGATGTATAATCGTATAACAGTGTTGAGCACCACTTTGTACAGCAGTAAGCTACATATTCGACAAGGGGGACCCCCTGCCTCCACAACCATAGCGCGTTTTGAGTGTCAAAAAGATGCGATATTTTTCTAAACTGGTTATTTGTGTAGAGGAGAATCGTTCTTATGTTTGCATTTCCCAATTAAAATTTACGCGATTGATCTTAAATATGCACACAAAAACACTCCAAAAACTAAACGCATACCCACATACGTGCAGTGATGTTGTAGTTGGTCAAGAACCGCTAGTAGCGTAACGAATATGACGTTTAAAACGTTTTAAAAACGTCATAGTAGCTACTTAAGTTTTCTGGACGTTTGATAATACGTTTTAAAACGTAATTTTGTGGAGGTTATTTGACGTTTTAAACACGTTTTTTTTGAAAAAAATATCGATCAAAAAATCCAATAAACGTTTTAAGAACGTAAAAGACGTGTTTACAACCGTTCAAAAGAGGTGAAGCCATAAAACCTGCAAAAAAAGTCGTAAGCACGTAAATTGAACCAATAGTCAGGTGAACCTTATGGGACCGTAAAAGTGAGTATGGACACAATTTTTTTGCGAAAATGATAGATTAGGGTGTGTAGAATAAGGATCTGCCGGGTGCCACCTGGGCATCCTTGGGAGCATTTTGAGAAATCCAAGATGGCGCGCCATAAAGATAATTATGTATTCAACCCTATAGTATCAAACATGGAGTTACTAGATATACTATAGGACCCAATGAACCAAGTGTCTGGCACTGAACATTAAGTTACTTTCAAATTCAAAATGGAAGCCAAAATCCAATAGTTTTAAAATATGCGATATAACAGCAACTAACTGAGATGAACTTAGACCAGAAGTCTTAGATTATGTTGATAGAGACAATGAATGTATTTTCTGATACTTTTAACAATGTAAACATGCGCAATCAATAATGGCAGCCAAAAACGGGAAACATCTTCAAAAAAATACTTGGCACAATTCTAAGTATTACAGCCTTCAAATCGAAATCAATGTGTCAATGACATTGAATGTACCTTGGTTCCTAACCAATGTACACATTAATTTCAATGTTGTTTTAAATGCGCCAAAAATCGAAATAAAACTAATTGGTGCCAAGTGTAAAAGTACATAGGAATTAATGGGTTCACATAGATTGCACTCATTTATAATTGACCCATTTTTATTATCCGGATTACCTGGTACACTTGGTTATGGTCATAGGTACATTTCTAATTGTTTAATGACACCACTAATTTTAATGAAGGTAAATATTTAGACATTTGTGTTCCAAATGTTTGAACATATTCAGTTTGGCTGCCATATTGATGACGTCAGGTTAAACTTTAAAAGTATCAGAAATACTTTTAATTGTGTCTAACAACATAATATAAGTACTTCATGTTTATTTTCTATCGCAGGGGTATTTGCTGTATATGGCATATTTTAAAATTATTTAGATTCGGCTTCCATTTTGAAGTTGGAGTATGACTCAATGTTACAAGTTGCCATTGCATTTGTTCATTGGGTTCCCATCGTATATCTAGTAAACTCATAGTGTGATAATATAGGGAATTGAATACGATAAGTCTCATAATGGCGACCATCTTGGATTTCTTCAAAATGCGCAAGGATGTCCATGGTGGCACCCGGGCAGATTCTAATTCTACACCCCCTTATCGTCTCCTTTTCGCAGAAAAATTGTTTTGTCCATGCTCCAATTTTACGGTCAGGCCATAAGGTTGGAACCTTGGCTCCCTGACTACAAGGAAATGTTTGTAGGCAAGTATACAAACATATGGAACGTGTTAAACGTAGAAAGACGATTGAAAACGTTTCTAAAACGTTATGAGAACGTCCAAACATTTGATTAATTTGCTAATTAAACACTAATAATTAAAGAAAAAAATTCATCGGGTACTATAGCGGAGCGGTATATTGCAAGGAAATCTACATTCAAGCACAGGCCCGTACGCAGGGGGGGGGGGGGGGGGGGGATTCCACAAAAGGTGAAAAAATGGGTCCAACTTTTTGCTGATGTTTTGATACAAATGTCCAAAATTTAAGAAATTTTGACGAATTAAACGCGATAAAAGGTCACTTTTGGTGATGACATGTTCAAAACGGTACAAAAAAGGACCCTTTTAGGGGTTAGTCCATTTTTCCAAAAAAAGTCCACTTTTTTTCGAAGACCCGCTACCCCCTGTAAAAAATCCATGATCAAGGGCGGCCATCATACCACAAGTTAGTTGACAGGCACATTACTTACGGTATTGGGAATTGAACTTGGGGACCCTTCGCGTGGAAGACCAAACACTTAACCACACACCAGCCTAGAGGACTCACAATATAAAGGGTAATTTCGATTTTATAAGGCTGGACGGGTTAGCAGAAGAGCGGTTTGGATCTTTTTTTCAAAAAAAACATGACGGATCTATTAAAGTGACAGGAGGAGATTTTTTTAGGATATCGAATTCTCTCAAATTTCCATTGAATCGGCTGGAGACCAACCCTACCGAGAACGTTGTAGCACCGGCAAAGTGTAAGCAAAACGCAAGTGTGTAGCAATGTTGTGAAGTTTGGCGTTAACTCCTCAAAAAGGGAACTCAACGCAAAACGTAACAATTTTTCAAGGACCCCCCCCCCAATTCAGGTCTTTGTTAAAAAAAAAACAAAAATAGTGATTTTAAAACAAAAAGTGGACACTTTGGGTGGTTCCCAGGGGGTTTCTGGGTGGTTCCCGGATTCTTGGGCTCCTTCGTGTATAACTGGCGTTTGTGAGCATGCCTTGAACCCAAAATCGACTAGTTTCCTGGGTTCAACTGGTCAACACAACGATTTTAAAACAAAAAAGTGGACACTTGGTGGTTCCCGGGATATTCAGCTGGTGGTTCCCGGATTCTTGGGCTCCTAGTGTAAAATGGCTCCGTTGAGCGATGCCTGGAACCCAAATTGGCTTGTTTGTTCAAATTGGTAAAATAATGATTTTTAAACAAAAATGGGCACTTTGGATGGGTGCCGTGTGGATTTCGATGGTGCCGGTTTCGGTGTTTTCGGCTCCTTTGTGTTCAATATTTGATGACATTGCCTGGATCCGATTACTATTTTGGTTCAAAAATGGTCAAAATAATAAGTTTTAAGCCGGAGTGGGCACTTTAGATATTTCCCAAATGTTTTCTTAATGGTTTTCCCGGGGTTTAGGATCCTTTGGTTTCAAGGTTGATGAGCATTGCCTGGATCCAATTAAGCTATTTGGTTAAATTGGTTAAATATTGTTTTTGTAACAAAAGGGACACTTGATGGTTCGAGATGGTTTCTGGATGGTTCCCGGATTATTGGCTCCGTTGTGTAACAATGGTTGGTGAGCTTGGCCTGGAAACCCAACATCAGCATTTCTTGGCCATATTGTCACAAATATTGATTTTTTTAACAAAAAGTGGCCACTGAATATTCCCAGATCGTTGTCTGGGGTGGTTCCCGTTGTTTTCGGCTCCTTTGGTTATAAATGGTTGTGGAGCATTTCATGGAACCCAATTCGACATTTCTGTTCAAAATGGTCATTTTTTAAAGAAACAAAGTGGACACTGATTCAAAGATGGTTTCTGGGTGGTTATAGGCGGGGGCGGGGGGGGGGAGAGAGAAGGGGGGCCGAGGACGTCGGGGGGGGACTAACCGTCGACAGGGAACGCACCCACAAGCGGGCAAAGCAATCGCGCCGGCACACAGCGGACCAAAAGAAAGGAGGGAAAGGCCCGCGAGAAATTTACTGGTAAAACCTCTCGCGGAAACTTCTTATATTGACGTTTTACCTTTTTTTTTTTATAACTTTTTTTTTCTTGATTTTTTCGTGCTTTTTTTTTTTTTCATCCTTTTTTTTTTTTTTTTTTTGTATTGGTTTTGTGTGGCAACATTTTGGATGGTTCCTGGAGCTTTCTGGATGGTCTCGTGTGTTTGTTTACGGCTCCTTTGGGTTTCAATGTGGTTGTTTATTAGCATTGCCTGGATCTCGATTACAGTAATTTGGATCAAAATGGTCAAAAAAACTATTTTTAAAGCTTTTAAAACAAAAAGTGGACACTTTGCATGTTATCGGATGAATGTGGTATGGTTTTCGACTCCTTTGTGTTTCAAGGGCTGATGTGTGAGCATTGACTGGATTTAAAATCGTTGATGCCAATTTAACGATTCTTTCCCCAGGGGAATCACTAAACAGAAATAAAATGTCAAATCTTAGTAGAAAAAGAATGGTTTTTTGTTGCAAACAATCAGTGTTTCTAGAAAGTCTTTAATTTTTCAATTTGTCCCTTATACAGGCTCTCTGTAGTGATGAAAATGGTAATTATCTGGGTGATGGAATGTGTGGTCGTCAAAACATGGCTGCTTTTATGATTTATTCGGGGATTGTGAAGCCTCCTCAATCACTTTCTAGGTGTAGAGAAAAGTCGATTTTCTAGGTTTTTTAACCTTGGTGGGTGCTAGGGGTGTGGGGTGAGGTTGGATTTGGCTACGTTTTGCGTAATGCAAAATCTTAACGATTTTTAATTTTGAGTATTCACTTACACAGAAATTTAAATATTTTAAAAATTTTAATTTAGAAAACGTGGTACAATTGAGATGGTTCAGGGCTTACCGCTCTTTAACCATTCCAGCCTTTCTAGCAAAGTTTTATTCTTGATAGGATTTTCGCCTATTAAACGCTGTTTTGGGTATATGGATTGTTACGTTTTGCGTTGAGTGCCCCTTTTTCCCACATCTCAACGCAAAACGTGGCAAAGTTGCACTTTTGCGGGGTGGGTGGGTGATGCAAATTTTATCGATTTTTTCGATGCAGGTACTAAAATGAAAAATACCTATAAATTTCCGTCAAAACATTGGTGCAAATACTCATGCAAACCTCCCCTTATCAAGTCAAGTGTTTAGGGAAAAGTGAATTTCTAGTTTTTTCCCTATTTGATAGGGAGTGTCGGTTTTGCCGTTTAATGCAAATCTGACGATTTTTAAAGAGTAATCACTAAACAGAATAAATATTTTAAAATTTTAATTTAGAAACCGTGGTATCAATCAATCATAAATTTATTTCCATCAGATAATAACAAACAAAAATATAACAACCAAAAGATGGAGGAGGTACAACAGGAAGCAAACTGCCTGTAAAATGATGCACCCCTAGTAAATACGATACAATTTAAAAATATACAAACTTACAAGAGCTAAAAACAACTCAACATAACGCAAAACAAAACTCACACCAAAACTCTTACACAAAAACACTCACAACGCACACCAAACATCGTCATAAGCATGATGGCATTAATCTGAACATAATGAAGTCGCATGGCTGCCAGAACAAATGAACATTCAAGGAGAGCAAACGAGAGAACTCATGTGTACCTCCTGGCAGACAATAGACTTTCAGATAACTCTAATAACTACAACAATAATTCATAAGTAAAAATACTATAATGATTCATGGACACAAGCATATATGGTTAACTTGATTGCGAACATGAATAATAGTTATTTTGTTTTTCCCCAATAAGAATTTCAGTTTTCTTAAACGAAAGAACATCATGTGTGCCTCCTATAACCGTAACGATTTCAGATGATATATCGACAAATACAACATGATTCATATAGTAAAAAGATACTATACAGATTTCCTTTGACACCCGCAATATATTGGTCAAAATTTGATTGACAACCTGCAAATATATAGTTAAGTTAATTTTATTCCCATAAGCAGTTCAGTTTGAACTTAAATTGCCCAATGTGTTTCCTGATAACTTTGATTCCTTTGAGAGGCATTCCAATATTTTGGTCCCATAGTGAAAATATTTTGTCATCTTTTGCATAGGTATTTAAAATCGTTCTGTTTCTCGTGTCGTATTCTGATTCTCCCGTTTTAATGGTAAAAACGGTGCAAAGGATTTTGGTAATAATCATTCTTATATTTAAACATAAAGACAATCGGCTTCCTTTATATACATATCAAAAATATTGAGTGTATTGAATCTATCGAAAAGAGGCTTTGTATGACTAAGATATTCACTATTGGAAATTTTTCTCATAGCAACGTTTTTGCACACTGAAAACTTTGTTAGGCATTCTTCTTTGCATTCCCCATAACAATGCCATAATTTAGATAAGGTAAAACTACTGAAGAATCTTAATTTATACAAAGCATAGTGGGTAAAATGATTTTACTTTGTTAAGACTCCAATATTTCTGGAACACACTTTACAGACATTGTTTCAAACAATATGTTTTTCGCAATCATGTTATTCCACATCATAGTTATACCAAGAATTTTGCTTCATGAACTCTATTTAGCTTGCAGCCGTCAAGATAAATGTCATGGCGATTTCCAACATTTAGAGTTACTAGTCTGCATACGTGTTCCCAAATACATCAGGTTTGTTTTCTGAGCCATTTAAAGGCCATTCTATTAGCTTTGAACCAGTTACAATGTTCTTTTAATTCCGTATTGAAAATATTACTAAAATAGATTCACATTTTTGTGAGAAATAGAAAACAGTAGTGTCACTGCAAATAAATTGGTGTTTATAATCTGATGTATGCATATCTCATTCATGTAGATTATAAAAAGTAATGGGCCTAATACTGAACCATGTGGGACACCACAAGTAACACTTTCGTAAGGAGATATTGCGAGTTTATAGAAACCATACTGTTTTCTATTACTTTAAATAATTAATGGAAACACTTATTACCAATCCTCTAAAACCATCATGAATCATTTTGTGCAGCAAAATTTATGATCAATTGGAATCAAAAGCCTTTGATAAATCCCATGAAAACACCAACGGTTTTCATGCCTTCGTCAATGTCTTTTACCAATGTCATTTAACAATATCTAAGACAGCCCTATAGGTTGAGTGGTTTTCGAAAACCCTATTGTTTTTTAATATAGTATGGGTCGTTTTTACTTAAGCATCATAAGATCGTTTATATACATGCGTTCAAGTATTTTTGCAAAACTTGGGCAGTACGAGACTGGTCTATATTCCACCAATCAGGATTCATCTTGTTTAATAATATCGGACATAACTTTAAGCAATTTTGATTCATCGGGTACACCCCAGTAGATAGTGACAATTAACAATTCACATCAGTGATAAGCTATTTCTTGCCGACCTTTCTAGCAAATCAGAACCTAATATTAATCGTGACGCAGGGCTTTTTCAACTTCCAAGTTTCTTGATAATTTTTATATAAATCATTCATTGGCTACCACCTGCTTCTACCCATTCCAAGCGTTTCTAGAAAATTTTAATTTCGCAGATTTTTCGCCTAAATAAGCGCTGTATATGGATTGTTACGTTTTTTGCGTTGAGTTGGCCCCGCTTTTCCACATCTCACTCAAAACTTACACGTTGTTCGTTTTGCGGTGAGTCAAATTTTATTATATCGATTTTTAATCGATGCCTGCTATCTAAATGAAAAATACCTATAAATCTTTCCGTCAAAAACATGGTGCAAATTAATCATTCAAACCTCCCCTATCATTTCAAGTGTTTCTTCTATGAAAGTCCGAATTTCTAAGTTTTTTGCCTATGTTGTCATATGGATTGCTACTTTTGCGTTATTGCAAATCTTAACGATTTATTAATAGTATCACTAAACATAAAGAAGTTATCAAAATTTTTAAATATAAACGTGGTACAAACTACATGTATGCCTCACTCATCTCTAAAACCATTCCACAGCGTTTCTAGAAAAGTTTAATTTTTCAGAGATTTGGCCTCTATATAAACGCTGTATTTGTATATGGGATTGTTCGTTTTGGTGAGTTGCCCCTTTTATCCAATCTCCCCACGCAATCCGTACGTTTTGCGGGGTTGATTGCCAAAATTTTATCTTTTTTGTCGATGCAGGCTATCTTAAATGGAAAAAATAATATAATAAATTTTCGTCAAAAACAAGGTGCAAATTATCATGCAAACCTCCCCAACAATTTCAAGTGTTTCTGAAAAAGTCGAATTTTCTAAGTTTTTCCCCTATGTTGCACATGGATTGCTTAAGTTTTGCGTTAATGCCCCCCCCCAAATCTTAACGATTTTTAATGAGTAATCCACTAAAACAGATATAAATATATCCAATTTTAATAGAAACGTGGTACAAACTATTCATTGGCTGCCTGCTCTAACAATTCAAAGTTCTAAAAGTTTATTTTTCAGATTTTAGCATAGATATAAACGCTGTAATGGATTGTTAGGTTTTGCGTTGAGGTGCCCCTTTTTCCACATCTCAACGCAAAACTTAGCAAGTTGTTACGTTTTGCGGGTATGCAAATTTATCGATTTTTATCGATGCAGGCTAGCTAAAATGAAAAATACCTATAAATTTTCGTCAAAACGATGGTGCAAATTATCATGCAAACCTCCCCTATAATTTTCAATGTTCTAGAAGATCGAATTTTCTAAGTTTTTCCCCTATGTATTGCACCATGGATTTGCTACGTTTTGCGTTAATTCAAATCTTAACGATTTTTAATGAGTAATCACTAAACCGATATAAATATATCAAATTTAATAGAAAGCGTGGACAAACTATCATGGCTGCCTGCTCAGTACATCTAAGCTTTTTTCTAGAAAATTTTAATTTTTCAGATGTTCGCCTAGATAGCAACGCTGTATATGGATTGTTACGTTTTGCCGTTTGAGTTGCCCCTTTTTTTTCTACATCTCACGCAAAACGAAGCAAAGTTGTTACGTTTTGCGGTGAGTTGCAATTGTACGATTTTTTTTTCGATGCATGCTATACACACAAAAATGAAAAATACCTATAAAATTCGTCAAAAACAGTGGCAAATTATCATGCAAACCTCCCCTATACCAATTTCAAGTGTGTTCTACTTTTGCGTTATATTGCACATCTTAAGATTTTTAGTAAGTAATCATAACACAGCTACTATAATCAATTTTAATAGAAACGTTGTACAAACTATCATGTCTGTCTGTTCTAAACCAAAAAGAACTTGAAAACAAAACCCGAACGTCAAAGCTCTCAGATCCTCTAAGAAAATAAACACTTGGTTTTCCAAAAACCTGAATAAATCTCGTGCGTGTAGAATCTATAAAGCTGATCCATACGTGCAGGTGAACCAGAAACAATGCTTGATGTAATAATGACACTACAATCGATGTTGATATGACATCTGACACGGTGAAATTGATTCAAAAACAGCTAAACCTGATGTTAGGGGAATCGCAGATTGGATAAAACACACACCTTTATTGATTGTACCCCGAAGAACACAAAACTCGACTCCTGTTTGCGACTTCCTGCAAAAGTTCACAAAAAAAACTCCTGCTGGTAAAGTCTTCATAGAAGACCTATTTTCAGCAAATTGTTGAGGACCATGTGGAAGAATGGGCGAATTTATCGACTATTTCGACTTCTTTCTTGTGCCTCTGGTCCAAAACAAAACACTTACATCCAAAGACACGAAAGATTGTGATAAGGACACTTGAACAACTGAAACACCAAAAAGCATCTTTTGGTGACATAGACTGTACCGGTATGTTCACAAATGTTCTCCAAAATGAAGTAGAACAGGAGTCCGATAGTTCCCTAATCAGTTACAAATACAGGAAACTATTTTCCTAGAATTCCACATGTCCATCATATGGAAGCATTATTAAAACTGTTGTTTGCCAAAGAAATTGTTTCTCGTTAACGGGAACTACAGACGGAAGTCTGGTGGATATCATGTTGTTTTTTTTCCCTGGCTCTGGAAAAACGGTTCATTTCTTTACGTGACAACATCTTTTCAAATGGTTTCGCTATTGAATAGATCCTCATGTTCTTGGACGGTGACGAAAGAGTATCTAGCTGATTTTTTAATAGTCGGATAAACTCTATGCATCCGACTTTGAAAATTCACCACGAGTGGTCCAAATCAGAAATCAACTTTCTAGGCCTAACTCTGTACAAGGGAGATAGATTTGAAAAGCATCAGATTCTAGATATGAAATGTTTCAGCAAGTTAACCCTGTGACACATTCCCAATAGCTCGCAAGAGATTCTCTCACCCAAAGCAGTGGCGTATCCAGTGGCATGGTCATGGGTGAGGCTATCAGATATATTCGAAACTCCACTCGGAATCAGAATAGAACACAAACTTGATGTTTTCCAATATCCAAACTACTTCCAAAGGGAGATATGGAGAAATCGGAGTGCTCAATGCTTGTCAGATATTCTAGAAAAGAAGAAATATCTATCTAGAGGATGTGCCAAAAGAACCGCGGTAACATTCCTTTAGTTTTCAGCACTGATTACTTCCCCCAAAGAAGCAATGTTGATATCAACAGGCACTTCTCAGGAATTGGCATTTCATATCTGAAACTCATAACATGATCGAAATCTTCCCCTGCTCCCCGCTACTCGCACTTAGGCACAACCCAAATCTAGGAGAGCGTCTAATTAGAAATAAGCACAAATTGATGTAAGCCCAACTTGATGTTTTTCATATCCTCAAACTACTCCAAAGGAGATATGAAAAATCGCGAAGTGTCAAATGCTTGTGTCAGATATTTCATACAAAAGAAGAAGTATCTATCTAGAGGATGTGCCAAAAGACCGCGGTAACTTCCTTTACTCTTCAGCACTGACTACTTCCCCAAAAAGCAATGTGATACCAAACAGGCGCTTCTCAGGAACTGGCATTTCGTATCTGAAAATCATAATCTTGTCGAAATCTTCCCCTGCTCCCCGATACTCGCACTTATGCTCATCCAAAATCTAGGAGAGCGTCTAGTTAGAACTATAAGCACAACCTTGATGTAAGCCCAAACTTGAATGTTTTTCCATATCCAAACTACTTCAAACTACTCCACAAGGGGAATATGAGAAACCGGAATTGCCAATGCTTGTCAGATATTCATACAAAAGAAGAATATCTCTCTAGAGGATGTCCAAAAGACCGCGGTAACATTCTTTGTCTTCAGCACTGACTAACTTCCCCCAAAAGAGCAATGCGATATCAAACCCTGCACTTCTCAGGAACTGGCATTCATAGTCTGAAATCATAATCTGATCGAAATCTTCCCCCCCTGCTCCCCGATACTCGCACTTAGACGCACTCAAAATCTAGGAGAGCGTCTAATTAGAGCTAAGATTACATCAGCATCAGATAATGATCTGCAATCTTCGAACTCTAATGAGCATATTCGGGTGGAAGCTAGTCTGCAAACGGAAGTCACAAATGTCCTTCAAACTCTGAAGGATTGGCTATTCTTCGCAACGAAAATGACGTCCTCCTATCTGAATATGCACTTGTTATGACAGTCAAAAGACTGCGGAATATTAGTTTTGACTTTACCTCATGAATCACGGGAATAGTTGAACCTTATAAAAATATCATAATGCCATGATGTAAACCGATATACCGACAAACCTCAGTAGGGGTCCTATCCTTTCACATCGTAGGCTCCAATTCAATTCAGTCCCTCTACCTAAAATCATACTACAACCAGCCTAAACAAGGCCTACACGTTAGCTTTAGCGGATCTTAATAAATCTAGAGACTTCACAAATCTTGCGCTGAGATCGATTTTGGTTTATGACTACAAACAGTTCAGTAGGGCCTACAATGATAGAGTCTAGGCATAAACATGTTTAACAAATCCAGAAGTCCTACAACCTGAAATCATAGAAAAACCAAACCCTCTAAGCCCTGATCTTAGTCAACAAAAGAGAAGCCTATTACTCTCTCCTATCTCATAAGCTGGTCTTTAGGGTCAATCTCCGCCCCCTTACTTGTACTAAAAAGTCAAGTAGGCTTTGCTTTAATGAGTTCAAAACTTGCTTAATACTGATGAAAGCTCTTATCTCTATCATTAAATATTATAACAGAAAGATACAATATCCCATTCTTTCTAACTTCGCACTCATGACATCAAAATAATCTTAGATTTTTGTCTCAACAAAAAGTGACCTAAATACACTAATGTTTAACCCATACGCTTTGCATCTTGTGTTTTTAAGGTCTACTAACCACAAAATACATTAAATGCCTATTCATGACTGCTCAAATGATTGATTAAATGTAATGCTCTTTCATCAAAAATATTACAAAACACCAGGTAGACCAAAAATTAAGCATAGCAAAAGTAGCTGATGAGATTAACCAAAAAAGATCAAAGTACTTTGATCATAGTTAATCGAAACGCGTCCTACAGTAGCTATCTCTCTGAGTTTCTCCAAAACAGCGAAACTCCTGTTGTTTTTCCCCCACATTCCTATTCAATGGTTGGTTATGGGAATTTGTTTAAACTTTAGCAAAAACTTACAGCCTCTGTACGCTTTCTTTGAACCCGCAAAGAGGAACTATTGCTTGTCTAAACATGGACATTCTGTTCCCTGAAGACAAAAACGGCTGTTTTTTACTGCCTTCGTTCCAAAACGATAATAGGCCTAGATAACCGAACACGGATTGCGTAACTCTATCAACCCCCTCTTTACCATGATTAACTACTCCGTTCTATACTCCTTCGTCTTGGATGTAGAAACCCGATAAGAATAGTGCGCTGTGGGCATTCTCTCGGTGATCTGGTCGTTAGCGAAAGGAATCCTCTCGGTGTTCGTACCCAAACATATCCTACCCTTTGAACGGAAGAGCCTTTTTGATTCATGTAAAATAATCATCATGGACACATTTCTGGTCCACATATCCATATTTAATGCTTTGACTTTGTAAAAAACTACATGGCAAGTTCAAACTTTGAATTACCACCTCCAACATCTGGTTGACAATTGTCACTCTTAAGATGAACCAGGACCATATTACCGCTCTTAAATTTTAAGCCGCTATCCGATATTTGCTTTTATAGTTCTAAAAAAATGTAAGTTCGACTCTACCCTATAGTGCCTAGCGTATTATGCTTACGGTTTTTCTAAACTTTAGCATACACCAACAATCCTCTCTATACGCTTACTTTGGCAAACCCTCAAGAGGGAACTATTATTTGTCAAAAACAAATGGACATTATATTCCATATGACAAACAAATGTTTTACTTTTACCCTGCTCTTTCCAAAATTGACATGCGTAGGATATTGAACATATATTGCGTAGCTCTATCACCCCCCTTTACTACGCGAGAATGTATTAATATTGATGTTTTGTCAAGCACAAAACTGACTTTGACCCACGGCTGTTGATTTTACGATTTTCTCGGCACTTGAATTGCTGGCTGAAAATGCACGACTTGGGTAATTTTTTTTCATTTTGGACCAAAGTTTACAATTTTTTAAACATTTTTAACACTTAAGTGTATGGCGGTGGATCCACTGGGACTCAACATTTTGGGTTTTCGTACGCCAATTTTTTAACGTTAAATTGCTTTTGCCTAAATAAAAAATAACAATAGGTGAGATACGACAAATACGTCTACCTGAAACATTTTTTGTAACAAAACTCCCGAAGGGGGGTGGTTACCACCCCCTGGCGATTTCGTTTAATGAACATCTGAATTCTGTAAATTTGGTCTCCGTGGTCGAGGTAGCTGGTTAGAGTTTTCTTCTTCCCAGTGTATCAATAAGGACCAACATCCCTATTATGTCACTTGACGGCATATGTTAAGGAAATAGAAATACTGAAATAAGTGTCGGAAAATTGGATATTACGCAATTTTAGCGACTCAAAATATTATTCTCGCTACTAAAATCTTCTCTTATATAAACTAGTCATTTCCCCATCAGTATAGCCAAAACCGCCATGAAAATAGGAATATTGAGAAAGTGCGTGGTCTAGTGTTAGCAAGCTTCCCTCTGGAGCAAGGGTCCTCGGTTCGAATCTCGGTGGGAACGCACCTTGCTGGGATTTATTCGGAACTCCATTTGGGAATTTAATTTGTATACAATATTATTAAACCTGAATCCCACTTTCTCCATGTTCATTTGAAATGGCAAGGAATCATGAAAGCTTGCACTTCCATCCGGCTGTGTGTTTCGTGTATTGTGTTTGAATGTTGCAAATATGGCGCTGTTTAAGCTGCTTCCTCCAAAGTTGCATTGTTTCTGTGCTAGTAATATTAAAATTGTAAATCTCTAGTAATTTGGCCACAGGCCACGATTTGAGATTAAATAAACCTTGATTTTATTCTAACATTTTTTGGCGAAAAAGTGACTTTTTCCTGTGTCGTCTATGGAAATTGACATTTTTGGCTAATAGGCGAACTTTTAATACGTCACTGTGACTAAGTCTGCATTTTGGGTTGGTACTCATTTTGGGTAATCAAGGGAAAGAGGAGGCCCATAGCGATCTATTGTTACCAAAATCAAGTTTCTGTGATATTCCTATGTTGTGCTAGGCAATGTTGGTACTTCTCTCCCGAAAGGGGGGGTGGTTGCGCCCACCCCCCCCCATCCATCACGTTGGGATTTCCCCTTTAATCTTACCATACCCGGGGATGTTTGTTTTAGGGATGAAGGAGCGGAACATGTTTGTCCCTTGACAATTACATTAACTAATTTGGCACAAAAGCGGCGGTGCAGGACGCCCTATGTTCGATACTAGAGTTGGAATTTTGAGGTTGCCGAGCCTCCTGTGGAGCTCTATGGAAAAATCCCTAACATCTGCATTATATACCCGATTGATTTCTTGCATACCGTTGATGAACTCCTTCTTTTTACCACACGGCAAGTAAACATCATTTTAATCAATTTTGTTCTGCTAACTTTTAGTTCGAGAAAAATTTTGAGAAAAATGCATTTAAATTCAATTTTCGCGCCATTTCAAAAATCGCTAGACTGCTTGAACTTTATTTTATTCAAAATTAGTCTCATTCTCATGTAGTTGGGATCCTACCACGCCTACCGACTCCATGAGGTCCGAGCACGAACGTATACAAAACGCACCGAGAATACCGCCTCATGGCAACACAACGTGTACCCTACGTATTGACAGGACCTGGATCAATATTGAACCACATTTTGGATCAATTTCCCTTTCAAACGATTTGGGCCTAGGTGATCGCACGTGTTTTCGTGAAGTTAACGTGTATGATTCGGTTCCTCGTGGAAAAGAATCGTTAGATTTGTATTAAAACTACCGTAGTATACAACCTAGGCAACAACCTAAAATTGTTAAGCAGGTTGCCAATGATAGTGTGTGCCACATTTCTTTTAAATTCTGTTAAAGTGATACTCTTAAAAAATCGTTACCATTACATCACCGCAAAACGTAGCACTCCAATGCAACCTATGACCAAAACCTAGAAAATTCGACTTTTCTAGAAACACTTGAAATTGATAGGGGAGGATTCCATGATAATATGCACCATGTTTTTTGACGAAATTTATAGATATTTTTCATTTTAGAGAGCCTGCTTCGAAAAAATGAATAA
>JAMKCH010031984.1:0-16783 GCA_023653785.1 Ophioderma brevispina | reverse complement strand
CTTATTGCCTATGCAAACTCGCTACTCCACTTTCACTTGTCAAGGTTTCAGATTAATACTATCTTACTACAAGCCTGAAATCAAGGTCTAAGTGCCGGTATGAATGTTTTAGGTTGTTGTCATAAGTGCTATAGTATATTTCAATTACCTGAGATTCAGTTACATATGTGGACGGGGTTTGATAGTAAACGGGTTCATCCCCGGCCATGAGAGACTAGGCCTTTGTTGCCCATACAAAACACATTGTAAAACCCATGGTAAAAGTTCCTCTACAGAATCGGCTTACTGGAAATGATTGCATTCAGGTCTACCAATAGTCGTACTCATGCCTTGTTGATCGGATGTCAAATACAGTTTTGCGCTAATCCACTTAATTTAACAAAGTTGGCTCAGTTTTTAGTGCACCAAATGAAAAAATTTAGTTGTGTTATATGTGTTACATTCGATATAAAGATGTAATTCTCCAATGCTGTGATAAGAATGCATATTTTTGAGTATCAAATCTAAGTTATGTTCAAATATACAACGTTTAATGAAGGAAATAAATTGCTGCCAGTTTTTCAATCTGATTGATACTTCATTTGACAAATCCATCTATCTTAGATGTTGAAATAATTGTGTTTTCGGTCAACATTATTTACTAGCTACATTACTAAATTGTATGAGTATCATAAAACCTTGTTACCATGTGGCCATCAAAATAATCATATTGCCTCTCACCAGTTCGGGCCGACTGCCGGATACGGCAAGGTTGCCGTAGCCGGCCGTATATGCAGTTAGGCAAACATAAAAACACGAATCCTTGCAGGAATCGGAAACCTTACACGATTCTATTGGATGGGGGACTTTATATTTTTTAGGGGGAAAGTCCATAATTTCACCCCTGACAATGTATGTTATGTTCGCAAATTTTCACCCAGGGACCAAAAATTTTCACCTGGGGTTGTTGTAAAAAAATTTGCAAAATTAAAAATTGTCACTTTTTTTACTTTTTATTGACATTTGGTTAAAATCGTTTTTTATTCCAAAAGATTTTTATTGTAGTTAAAACATATTTGACGAAATACTGTTTACAATCACTTTCTAAATCTAAAAATCCCATTTATTACAATTAAACTTACCAACTTAAATTGACCCGGCGCTTGCAAGCATTGTGGGAGGAAAAACAACACTGCCGTACCCGCCAACACATTGCCGGCTTCGGCAACATTGGCGTATCCGGCAGTCGGTCCGAACTGCTCAGGGGGGGGAATGGACAAGGCCAAAAATTTCAACCGAGGTCTCCTATTTTGAAATCTTATTATACCGTACATACACTGTAAGATTCTGGCAGGGATGGCAACGTATTGATTTCCCATGACAGGAATTGGCCTGTTTTTTGCTGTATGTTTACTGTTTTTTATAGAAACGTAAAATCCAATTTGTTTTCAACAAATTGTGGATTAAGTGATTTAAGTAAGAGTCCCTTTCATTATCGTTTGACTATTTTTCAGTTTGAATTATGTACCTTTAAAGCGGGGTAGAGATGCGCTTGCTTGCTTTTTGTGGAATGGAAGGCCAAACAATAAAGATTCATTTTCACGAAGTAGTCTATCAAGTGTGATTCAGTTGTGTCACTCGTTCATGTAATTAGCGAGAACGCAATAGCCACAATCAATTTGACCTTGGCTTTTTAATAGAAAGAAACAAGCGCTTGCACAACCATGGGTTGTCTACTCTTTCGAATGCAAGACCAACATTAAGGTGTACTTCTCAAGACGTCATAATGCGTTTATATTTGTGATCCACTCGGTCATGCCGAAAGTCATAAGATTATTATTCTATATCCACAAAAAAATAATGTAAGTGTTATTGGAGAAGAAGAAGATTACTTTTTTTGTAATTATCTACAAAGTGGTTTGACTAATCAAACTGACATGCATGAGTTTGGGTTAATGTGTTTAACCAATTAAAGCCAATATGTTCCCGTAGGCATAAACAAAAAACATAATCACTTGAAGTTCATGGCATATGTTAATATTGCTTTCTTTCATACTTTGTTGTATATACTGGATTTTTAAGAAGATTACGAATATACAATAACTAAAACTACTAATAAAAACAATGTTCGAGACTCAGTAACTCTGGCCATTTTTAAGCCAATGGCAATTTTTCTTGAAAATGTGTTTATTAATTTGTCATTGACATTTCCTTTGTTATAGAGACAGTAACATCTGACGTCAGCATCAATTGTAAAAAGATGCGCGCGCAGCCCTCGAGGCCCCCACAAAAACATTTCGACCGTCCTATGGTCACAGCTGTCCCAGCATAGAAAACAGTGCTGACATGCGTGTAATCTCAGCATCTCTCTGTGGGGGAAGTTTTCGCGAACTTTTTGTTGTTCAAGATTATCGGTAAGAGGAACGAAATGTGAATGTGTTAAAAGGTTTGCTGAAACATCGCAGAGAGTACTGGGAGCGACTGAAAACCCAAATCTGAGGACAATTACCCGATCTTATTGAGTTAGATTCTAATGGTCGGAAGAGAACAAAAAAAAGATTGCCCTCGATTTGGCCACTACGGAGAATGTATATCTACTCATCCACCACCAAGCCCCTTCCAAGACGGGTCTCTAAAACATACAGATCCCCTAGCTTGATGCGTATTTCTTTGTATGGCGGTATGTGAAGAAAGAAGAAGGCTTCTTTACCATAGTTCCATAACTCCCGAGTTTGTTCCATCCGTTCCCTGGTTCACGCGGGGCAGAAGCAAATGACCAGGAGTGCCAGTGAAGATGCCTGGGTGTGTGGTCTCCACAAGTCGGACAGATTCTTACCGCAAACTGCAGCACGTGGTAGCCTACAAGCTGGGTACGTACATCACATGTACAGGTTCCTATTAGAACTTGTTTACTTCAACATATTATGTACTGTCCCAATCGACAGTCTGTCCAAAAATAGTGGAACAACTATGACTGGTCATGAGGGTAATGATGGAGATTATCGCTCCCCCCCCGAGTTGCGCTAGCATACCCTGGCCTAAAATAACTATCACCCCGAGGCGTAATCAGGCCCATTATGCTAGGCCTACATAGTTATATTAGTAAACTGCTAGTGCATCCATATTATGCTAGGCCTCATAGTAATGGGCTAGACCACATAGTCCTAGTAGGCCAGTAATGATAGGCCAACGACGGAGCGATAATCTCCATTCATCACCCATATAAGACCAGTCCAATATCTTTTCTATACCGATACATAAGTCTTGTTCACGGATTGGTCTCAAACTACACCCCGTGCGACATTTTATTCTCTAATTATTTAGCGTCCCTAGCTCTTACTCCTAGCTAGGTAGAATAGTGATAGGCCGACCCAAGGCCAAGACCAAACCTAGCTATGCCTAGGCTTGGGTATTGCCGAACTGACACGAAAAAAATAATACCAAAAATGTAAGTAGAGGGGCCTACTCATCAATCATCTTGTCCTGAGAGGAAGTTGAAGAGAAGGATTCCAGTTCCAAATCAAAAGAATATTATCAAAAAAGTACTGTAAGCTTCCAACTGATGGGCTCCATCGATAAACACTTCACTCACTCGATCATCCAGTGAAGTGTTCGTTGATTCATATCTTCAATTCCTGCATCCAGATTTGAACTGAATAACATCTGCCTTTTTTGTGTTTCTATTTCTTTTCTTGTCATCAACCTATAAGCTCCGTTGGTAACACTTGGTAATTGATTAGATTAGAAGTAAACCACATTTGTTTTAATTAATTATTCAGCTAGTTGATTTCAGTCCACATATATGTAGTGTTCAAGGGAGGTTGATATCAGCGCATTTTAGCACCTCTATATTTCTGTTGCAATTAATTACATGTATTGATACAAAATGAAATTCAAGATATACTTATCACAAAAATGTAATAATGAATGCGATTTAGCTCAAAAATGGTTCTTTAAGGGAAAAAATTGCATAAATCTTACTTTTTTGCAAGCCTGTAATAGCACACATGCCTATTCTAATGTGCTACAAATAACCACATTGCCTGGAAGGGATTTATTAGTACATGTATTCCAAATCAATATGAATATATTTTTTTTTTATTTCCATAAGTCTGGAAATAATGCAGTGGTTAAAAAGAAATGGATTTTATGTACTTTTTGTCGTATCACCATGG
This sequence comes from Ophioderma brevispina, assembly GCA_023653785.1. Classification (NCBI taxonomy): domain Eukaryota; kingdom Metazoa; phylum Echinodermata; class Ophiuroidea; order Amphilepidida; family Ophiodermatidae; genus Ophioderma; species Ophioderma brevispina. The sequence continues at coordinate 12,629 of JAMKCH010031984.1, read as the reverse complement.
TATATTTGTTAGTACACCCTGAATATCATTCAAACTTTGCAGATTACAATCCTTAAATATGATCTTCATAAAATAAATGTATAATTTGTAGGAAATTTGGATCACAGCATTTTGAGCTATAATGAGAAATAAGGGTAAAAATGCAGTCGATTTTCGCCTTTTGGAGTCCTTCGATTAGCGCAACCGACGGAACAACAACTCTCTGGCATTGTTGATTATGCAGGGCAGTAAATATAATTAATTAGAACAATATTTATGGTGAAATTCAAAGCGTGTTATGACGATAATAAATTAAACTCAACCGATCTACTATACAGCGGTATACAGTGACCGCTAATGTTTTGCCTGCGAGCAGCAACTTCCGGGTCACGTGACCGACTCAGAACGTAAACAAAATGTAACTCTGGTCGGTTGGTTGTAACTTGTAAAAAGCATAAGCGCATAGAGCATAAGACTGCATAAGATAAGAGCATAAGAGTGTATAAGCATAATCACATAAGAGCATAAGAGCATTAAGAATAAGAATAACCGTATATACGGAACATAATCGCATAAGAGTGCATAAGCATAATAATAACCGCATATACGGAACATAATCGCATAAGAGCAATCGCATAAGAGCATAATCGGATAAGAGTGCATAATCGCATAAGAATAATCGTATAAACGGAACATAATCGCATAATCGCATAAGAGTGCATAAGCATAAGAATAACCGTATACGCAATATAATCGCATAAGAGCATAAGAACATAAGAGCGCATTAAAAGCATAAGAATAACCGCGTATACGGAGCTAGCGCATAAGAGCATAGGTGTACATTTAAGCATAAGAATAACGGTATGTAAGGAGCATTTAGCGCATGAGAGCATAAGATTGTAAAACGCATAAGCCCCACGGAGCCTATACGGAGCATGTAAAACGCATTCGGTTTACCATACATCCGGAGCATAATCGGGGATACTAGTTGTGCTTGCCCAACTCGATGTATTTTGTCAATTTATCGCGGTATTCTCTGTAACTGGCTGGTTATTACTTCACATGTCTTTACTACTCACTCACCCAGTTAGGTCCAAATTCGAAAAGCAGGGACAGTGGGGTATGCCTCACTAGGGGATACTGACATGTCAAGGCATACGGGGATGTGTCTCCCAAATGGATTTTAAATAGCCCCAAGTTGGTATAGAAATAAAGGTATCTCAAAAGGGCTGTAAACCCATCCCTTTCATTTTCTGCATTATGCTATGTAAATAGACAGTTAGACAGTTAGACATTATTTTATTCACACCTCATCTTCCATGATTATACATTAATGACAATACAATAACGTTATCGAATTATAGTGTTTAAACAATGGAAGAATTATACAGTGTATATGCAGTATACTATAATGAATACAATAAGCATCCAAATGTAAATCTATAATAATTATATATCATTATTACGTGAGTTGTAATACAGTTAAGATTTGGTCATTTAAACACAAACGATTATAGAAAGATATAATAACATGTTGAAATAATAATAATGAGTATGGGGAAGATGTGTGTGGGAGATGCCATTAAGATCAAATGAACTTTAAGATTGACCCCACCCAGTAGAAAGTGGGACTTATTGTGGGCCATCAAAGGCGGGACAAAAAACAAAACAAGACAGGACAAAACAAAACAGGACAGGACCGGGGGTTACAGGAAGTGATTGTCAATAATGTGTATAATATCGGGGTATAAAAACATAACAGTTGAGATGGCGAAGTTAATGAGTGCTATATCATATATCGGGAAGAGTGCAGCAGAATAAGCACAACGAACTGGGGCCTAATAGAATGGTAATAGGCCAAGATGTTGGCGGCAGCTACGGTGTACCGATTTAAAATTTGAATAGTATTAATGTTAAACCGGAGTAATGGTTTAAATACGGCTATCTCATATGCACTCTTATGCGCTTATGCTCCGTATTGTACGGTTATCTCTTATGCTTATGCAGTCTTATGCTCTTATGCCCCGTATACGTTTATTTTCATGCTTATGCAGTCTTATGCCCTTATTCGCCTTATTAGTATTATGCAATCTATGCTCTTATGAGCCGTTATAAAACGGTTATATTTTGCAGTTTTTATGCTCTTATGCGATTAGTCATGCAGTCTTATGCTACATTTCGCTCTTATGCGCTGATGACTCTTATGAGCTTATGCTCCGTATATACGGTTATTCTTATGCTTATGCATAGTCTTATGCGTTTTACACTAACCGTTAACGGGTCTATTTCTTATAGTTCAAATTTTAGTTTTTCCTTATTATTATTAATGGGGTGGACAAAATACACGCTGTAGTTTTGTTCTAGGAAATTTGCGATCATTAATAGTTATACGCTATTCTTGGAGCACCCCAGTTGGAGCCTCATCCGGGTACACCAAATATACAAACTTATATTCTGAGATCAAGGTCGCACAAGTATCCAGTTGAGGTCCGGGAAGAAAGGCGACAGGCAGACGAGCAAAAGACACACACCAGACAGGCGTACTTATAATTATAGATAAAAACATTCCGTCAAAGCGATATGACTTTAATTATGCAAATTAAAGATAATCAACTAGACTAACAAAGGGATATGAATATTAATTAATCTAAAATTAAAAGAGTTCATCATAGCCAATGAATAATTCAAATTTCCCCCTAAATGTTTTCTTCCCAAAATTTTAAAAAAAAAAGAGTGGTGGTGGTGGTGGTGGAGGGTGGTGGTGGGTTTGGTGGTGGTGGTGGTTAGTGTGGTTAGGTGGCAGTGGTGGTAGTAGTAGTGTAGTAGTAGTGTAGTGTAGTAGTAGTTGGTAGTAGTAGTGGTAGTAGTAGTGGTAGTGGTAGTGTGGTAGTAGTGGTAGTGGAGTAGTGGTAGTGGTAGTAGTGGTAGACGGTTTTTGGGGCTACATTTTCGTGTAAAATTTCTGTAAATCAAAAAAAAAAATGGGGGGAAAGGCTTAGCAAAAATTGCTCTAATAACATTATTTTCGTATAAAATAAACAACTCTATACGCCACGATACTTTGAAAAAACAAAACATTTGGAATAGAGTCTATTATTTTTAAGGTACATGTCGTGATTCCAGCACATTGTTTTATTCAAGGTTTCACTAGGTTATTCTTGTGAATAGCTTTCCACAAAAAACTTTAGTTGATTCGGATCTGCGGTTTTGTGTTTAAGCATTGTTTCAACTGGACGATCGGCCATTGTGCCGTAATTTCTGTCCGATTAATACAAAATTGTAAATATGCAACGTAAGAATAGGGACATGTTTTGCTAAGGCTACGGGTCAGATATAAAAAATCTCCAAACTCTTTTTAGGTTAAGTCGGGGGGACGAAGATTGTGGATAAAAAAATGTTCCTTTAAGCACCAAACCCACTATAAATTGTTTAGAAAATTGTAACAATATGGGCCAATCAGAATCAGAGTAAATATCCATGATACTGCAAAATTTCCAGAATGAATAATTATCCTAAATGGGGAGTGGATCAGTGATATGCCCTCAGTTGCTTTTGTAATACATACCGTTTTTACTCCACCATAGGGTAAAAAAAAAACACCCTGAATATCTAAGGTGCATTGTACAACTTGACTTCTGCATTTAATGAGTGAAACTTAGGATGCGCCCATTAAATTAAAAGATTCATAATTTTTAAATAAAATGCCCACTAGTGACACGTTTAAACACAAATATCTACACTAAATGACTGCTAAAATTGCCTTAATCGCCAAAAAAATAATATTTAATATTTTCATTGAACAAGAAAATGAAAAGCCTATTACCTTCCCCTCGAGATTTAAACTGGGTGACGATAACTTTACAAATTAGAGGTGCTAGTTGGGAAAACTGGAAAGTTTCCTATTAGAAAGTCTAATGAGATCCAAAGAAACAAAATTTAGACTTTTAGGACTATATAAATGTAGACTATATAAATGATAAATCTTTTGGAGGTTTTATGATCATTAGAAGAGGGTTACCTACTACAATTAAACACCACTTCCCCCCGTTATATGCCAAAATACATGGCAACAAAAGTGGTATTTACACCTATTTTAAATTTTAAAAATCACTCTTTTTTTCTAGCAATCCGGACATGAGGCATTCTGTTTTGGTCTTAAATATTCACTAATATCACTGCTGATAATACCTGAAAGGTTATTGCATTACACAAAGTCCAATAAAGCCAATCTTGATCAAATTATCCCCTTTATTCGGTTTAAAAAACACGGAATCTAGCCTGGGATAACAGCCCGACGGTGGTAAACAGATTAAAGTTAAAACTCCATTTGCTGCGTCCGGTCCCGGTTGCAATATCCATACAACGCGGTGCTCCAACGCCATTAGGAATATCCTTCCATGATTTCACGTTTACGACTGTTGAATTCTGCAAAATTCTATCTGCGGGGACTTTGACAAATCGTCAAATTTTCAAGGTAATGTGCAAACTTTGCAATTTGCCATACCGGCGAGTAATTAAAGGTATTCTATCCCCGATCGACCTGTGCAAAAGTTCGACTTCGTCGATATAGCGTAACCTAGAACCTTTCCGTTCATCTATCAATCGAACATCCTATGGTCCATTACGGAATCAAAGAATCATGGTTATTGTAATATAAGCCTGTTCAATGAAAAGGCTTAAAGGTGATCATCATTGCTCGGAAGGCATATATTAAGCTATACACCAATGAAAAGCTTAAGACTTCAGGATGCCAAAAAATCTTTTCCCAAAAATAATTCGTATAATCATAGCCGCTATAAGCCAAAAACTACACCCTATATTTCGTTGCGATTTTGCGCCCGAGGCAAGGGGATCACCTTTCCTTGTGCCTAATTAATAGCCTGTTATCAGTATCTGCCAACCTTTATTGAAGCTGTCTGAAATAGGCCTATAAATGTGATTTGAAGGAGTACTTCACTTTAAAACTCTCTTTTTTATTTTTATAGGAAACTGTAATATAATTAATGTAGCATAGCATTTATTTGTACACCGTCCTTATATGTACTAAATCACCTAAAACAAACACCTGAAAAAAAACAACAGAAACCTCTAAGAGCAAGATATCCACAAAGCCTACGAAAAGCTTAATAAAAAGCTTTGTGAAATGAAAGGGTTTGGAATGTGTATAGGCCTACCACAGCAATGTCCCTCATTTCAAGGGTTTTTTTTAAAAAATATACGTTGCCCAATCGCTAGGTTATATTTCAACCTAATATAAGTCGCCTGAGGGGATTTTAATTAAAATGGTATATTCATAAATTTGTTCTAAAATGGTGCTAATTTGGTAGTATAATTGTGTAAAAGTAAAAACTACGGGATGCATTTCTATCACACTAGTTGCCCAATTGTAAACAAATTTCGCACAGAGCGAGAGAGTTTAAGTAAGAGAAATATATAGAAGGCAACAAAATAAGTAACAAAATAACAAAAGAATTATTATGTTCACCAATTGAAATAAATATAGTGTTACCCGAATGATTGGAAATTGGGAACAAACCGTCACATGAGGCACCAACATGTGGGGTAGTACCCATTGACCATTTTAATCAGTATACCCAGGGACCATTTATTCCAAGGTGTTATGGGAATTGAGCGATTTTGTAATTAGAAACTTGGGATCAAGATTGGACTTACGGCAGGCTGGAAATGCTACGTTTGTCCATTCCATGATGAAATAGTGCCAGCTCGAGAAAATAACCTCTACTTGAAGTGCCCGCCGAACTATTAAAACAAATAATGGATGGAGCGTAGACACGGACATGGCCGCCTATTACGGCTTATTTCAAATTGGAAGGCAGTTACAGCAGCCCGATGAAGTATTATCGGGGATCCCCGATAATAATTATTCTAGTCACAAAATTCCTCGTTTGCTGACACATAGGACATTTTCCCGAAACTTAGCCATTCACAGGTATAGTTTAAGCCAGTTACCAATGACAACCGTGGAAAAATCTCAATATTTTTGAAAAATTGGGGGGCCCCCCGCCCTATAAAAAAATGTGCTAATATTGCCTTTAAAAGGGCAAAGAGAATCGAAATATGATCAAACTGGCAAAGAATGAAAAAAAAAATCCCTCAATGCCATTTTTGCAACGGCGCAGACCCCTGCCTTGTGTTTATACGGGAAAAGGCTAAATACCGTTACCTTCCTTTTTGTGGTGATCGTGAGGTTGCTAGTCATTTTGCTCTATGGACGTAAGGGATATAAATGAATAAAAAGTTTGTGCCTGAGATAGTGGTGAGTGAAGGAGAGAGTGGGTAAGATAGGGCAGAGTAAACGATTGAAACATAGAGATTTGCAAGACGCGATGTTCATTGGCTTCGACTAAGTTTAAAAGTGCAAGGGTACCGGGTGAGTCAGAAAAAGAAACCTTTGCTTTTTATCATTTTGCTGATACTTCAAACTAAGGAAGGCTTCGTAAAAATGTGGTACTAATGCATACTTTACTGACAATTGCTACTGCGGGTATAGCATATAATTACATGAATGCCCAACCTCTAATTTTGTAATTTAGAGAAAGTCTCTAAACCTACGCAATATTTCTTAATATTTTGTGTCCTAGCTTGGTCAAAAAACATAAGTACCCAACGTCTTGCCCAACGCTTTTTTCAACATACCAGTTAGTGGTCAAGCGGGTTCCATGGACAACCACAAGAAAGCATTTTTGTATACTTTTTTCATGTACGAAATGTATTAAATAACCACTTCCCTGAAAAGGATTGATCAAATGTCTCGTTTTTAATCGACGAATTTGTTATGACTTCTTAAAATACTAAACGAACGTTTGTCTTTGTGGGTGTCGGGGTTTTTTTTCTGGAAATTAACATATTGCAAAGTCGATAGTTGATTCATTACAACCTTAATTTCGACTATAAGGGGAAAAACACTATTCATTATGTACGCATTAATACGTTAGGGAGAAATACTCTTTCCCCTAACGTCATGTTTTGTTTGCGCTTTATTCCGTAAAAGGATATGAATATTAATTTTATGCAGATTGGTTCTAATCTACTAGAATAACAACATATATGAATATTAATTAATTTGAATAACTATAAGAGCTCATTGTAACCTAGTGAATAATTCAATTTTCCCCCTATGGTTGTTTTTAGTGTTATTATTATTATTATTATTATTACTATTATTAATCATATAATAGTTCTTAATGTATTGCACTAATCATGGTCTTGATCCTTTTTCCTGATTATGGAGGGGCTTTATCCGGCTTCCATCTTGATGTATATCTTGGACACGTGTAGTATCCAGAGGCGAGACTACGGAGCATTGCCTGCAAAATTGAGAGAAGAGATATTTACGTGGTATAAAGAAATACGTAGTTTCCAACGATTAAAGGCTAAATCAGAGATTTTTAAATATGATTTGTGTGTGTAGTAATTAAAAGTAGTCATCTAGAACTAAAGGTAGTCACTTTTAAAAATGCTTAATTTCAAAGTTAGAGATGAATCGGGTTTTTCGTTTTCATGCAGTAAACATGTATGCACAGTATAACCATGGTATAACAGTTCCATAGGATACCGTGTATAACGAAAATTCCGGACCCGGAATTTTATAACAAAGTTGTGATTTTCTATATGAAGGACTTCGATTCGAGCTTAATTTTTTCACAGAGGGATTAGTATATTAGACAAGCATTATGTAAATGCAAAAACACGATTTGTTTGAAAATTGAGTGTTCCCTCATCCGGAAATATCCGAGTCAGCCTTTAACTAACTAAATTGAAGTAATGGGAAGAAAAAAAATAATCAACCTGAGACTACGCTAACATCCCTGTTGTCTTCTTCACTGTCTTTTAACTCACTTTTGTCTTGTTAACTCACTGTATCTTTATCATGCCCCGTCAGAGACACAACCTGATGTCAGTCTGGAACACGTGCCCTCATCAGGGCAGGCATCATCCAATGTCAAGTCAGATGTAACTGAATGTGGAAGGACTCATTAGGGCAAAGATCAACATAATTGAACATCTTACACAAACGTACAAAGTCACTGCGAGAGACTTTGTTAGTTGCGTGTGTCAAGAGACACACGCAACTAACAGTCCCATTTGCGGCTATATTGTAGCTGCACACACCAAGAGCGGTACCCATGGGATTATCTTAGAAACACAACTCAATTGAAACACATCGCAACCTCACCTGCAGATTCCACTCTGGAATGGGCAATGACCCAAATTGTAGATGTCCACGTCATCAATGTCTACAAGCCACCTAACTCCCGGCTGCAAGTAGCTTCTCTACCTTCTTATGGTGCACCTTGCATCTACGCTGGTGACTTCAACAGTCATAGCATCACCCGGTTCTACAGAAATACCAACCCTGGCGGATCCACCCTAGATGACTGGGCTTCCAAATATTGCGTACAACATTTGTACGACCCCAAGCAACCAGACAGTTTCTACTCTGGAAGTTGGAACACAACTTCCAATTCTGACCTTGCATTTGTAAATATGGATGTCATTTCTGTTCACCGTACTGTTCTCGATCGCTTCCGAAGTATCAACATAGACCATCATTGATCGCTCAGGACAGCCTTGCTAAGTCTGTATCAACAAAGCCAAGAAAAAGGTGGAACTTCCGCAAGGCAGACTGGAACCAGTTTGAGAACTTGGTGGACCCAGAAGTGCCTACCCTTCCGACACCTACCTCCTCCAACCTGGACAATTCTTACACAGCAAACTCTTTATTAAGATAGCAAAGAAGACCATCCCACGTGACTGTCGTCCCAGTTATATCCCATCCTGGGATGAGGAATATGATGCTCTTTATAATGAATCTTTTGAATTCTAAACCCGGGAAAGAAGAGACATCCAAGGCCTCAGATCTGACAAACTGCTTGGACAAGAAACGCCGTGACCGCTGGGAGGCGGTCCAGGGAATTGATTTCACTCATTCTAACAGGAAGACCTGGAAGACCAATCCGCCTCACCGGCAGAGTTTCCAAATCATCGAAATGTCCTGTGTCTGCCAACTCAATTGCTGAGCAACTCCTCACGAATAGTCGTTTCAAGAATTTTGATAAGGACCACACTCGCTTTATTAAAAAAAATCACCAAACTTCGTTGAGCCCCTGGCGTGGATGGGTCATTCTCAACACACTTCTCACTAGATGAGCTCTCCTCTGCTATGAGCCAACTAAAGAGTGGAAAAGCCCAGGGCCCTGATAATATACCAGCGGAGTTCCTGATGCACTATGGCCCACGATGTCTTGAATGGCTCCAGAAGTTCCACACATGTTGCCTCACCAAAAAGTCCTTACCCAAGATCTAGAGGAGGGCTACCATCGCACTCCCCAAACCAAACAAGCCTGTTGACAACCCAAAGAACTACCGCCCAATATCACCACTGTGTGTTTCTGTCAAACTCCTTGAGAGGCTGATCCTGGCCCCGCTAGAACCAGTCGTTGAATCCCATCTGCCTAACGAACAAGCATGATTACGCTGTGACCGGAGCACTGTCCATCAAATTGTAAAACTCACAAATGATATTGAGGAGAGCTTTGAGAAGCGTCGTAAGGCAGGCGTCATCTTGGTGGACCTTACAGCAGCATATAGTACCGCGTGGCACCAGGGCTTGACACTCAAGCCGGATCAAGCCGGATCGTCACCTTGTACAATTCATATGTAACTTGCTTTCAAACCGTAGCTTTGTTCTTAAGACCAGTGATGGGCAGAGCAGCCGAATGCGTCGTCTGAAGAACGGAGTTCCACTTACCTCAAACAACATGTAGACAATATGGCTACGCCGACGATCTTGGCCTTCTTCACTCGGACAGAAGCTGGACTGAACTGCAGATATGGCCCTACCTGCAGCATATCTCAAGGCCTGGAGACTCAAGCTGAGTGAAGCTAAGACCACCGCTACTGCCTTCCATCCATCTTAACACCAAAGAGGCTCATCGCCAGCTCCAAATCAACCTCAATGGAGCGCCTCTGCCATACAATCCTACACCAACTTATCTGGGAGTTAAGCTTGATCGGCAGCTTACTTATCGGCAGCATCTCGAGTCAGTATGTGCAAAGGTATCTTCGAGGAATAACCCCCTGTGCCACCTTGTTGGATCTTCATGAGGTGCTAGTCCATCCACTCTATCACCCACCGCCCTGGCTCTGGTCCACAGCGCTGCTCATGAATATGCTGCCCCAGCATGGTACAATACCTGTCACACAAAAAAGCTGGAGTCTGGACACAGTACTCAGTGAAACCATGACAACCATTAATGACTTGACTCGTCCTACCATTAGTGGCTGCCTTCGTCCTACTCCATCTGCGTTTTCATACGAGTGCTTCAGGCATTGCACCTGCAGTGCTTCGGAGGAGGAGAAAATCACACACACTGATGAACAAGGCTCGGTTGGACAAACAAAGCCCTGCTCATAACAACGGTCACTGCGTTATGCATCAAATTGTAGTGCCCAAAGCTATTATCCATGATAGTCCCATGGCAGGACACGTTGGATGTGAGAATTAGGTGTGACACAATGGGAGGAGTCATTTTTGGTGGGCTTCACTCAGAAAAGATGTGTGGAGTAAGACGTGAGCCGAACATTGTCAAATGGTGGGCAAGTCCAATCACAAAACATGCCTAATGCATTTGTGTAGACCAATAGCAAAGATACAAAGACCAAAAGTTCCTATATTTAAAATCTTAATGGTTAGCAGCATGCGACGCAGATTGATGGATGTTGTTCAAACACTGGATCATACAAGGTCTTATTAAAACCATTTTATTTCAACCTGATGCAAAACATTTCTTTACACACCTTATGTAAAGATAAAACGAAACCTGTTGCAGGGATACCTCACAGACCACTAACGAAACTTCAGACACGCAGCGCCTCACTTTGGGGGGGTGTCATGTTGTATAGGTGTTGACGCGTAAACATAAAGTGGTTCCGTGTTCCATTCGTACGGTGGGTTTGATTTAAAATTACAGTCTGTGGAGAACCATAAAGCATCTTTCATGTTCCCCACTGATACTTTTCGTTTTGTGCGCGCACCCTGTGTGGGTAGGGGATGTTGCTAATTATGTGTGGTTGCTGTTGTCTTGTTAGGTTGTGGTTGTTAGAACTCCACTCTATTTCTTTACAGGCTTGATTCAAAAGGAGTTTTACTCATTTGTATGGTAGTTTAGTAAAAAAATCTTGTAGGATCCCTTATAACCAATGTGTCATAAGAGCAATTCCTGGAGTTCTAAATTAAAAAGAAGAATTTGAAGTTTGCTCGTGCCAAACCGTGGAGTACGTAAAACGGAATTTGACTAAAACCACACAATTTCATGACTGTCGAAACATAATGCGGTGAACAAGAAAGCTTTCCATTGGTTTGCAACATCTTTGTTTTACTTTAAAAAAACCCTCAAAATCCTCATTCAAAAAAGCCAAGTTTTTAAATGCCGACAATCTTATCGAATTAGTGAGTCTCAAGCACTTGTTTCCTCTTTGTAGCATTATCTAGAAGACACACTAGAAGAACAAAAGAATACAGAAAGCACAGGAGCGGCGCCAGTTGAGTAGCAGGGAGACGGTCGCACCCTAAGACTTTCAAAATTCAGAAAAAGAAATAGTCATGCCTGAGACATGACAAGACGGCCTACTTAGGAATGGGGCAACCCTAATGACCCCTTTAGGGTGACTGCCTTTGCCCTATAACTTGACCAATATGTCACAATGTCATTAAATGTATTTTGACGTGTTAACAAGTTACAAAGATCATTATTAATGAATTTCATCTCAATCCATTAAGCATGTCAGGGATTTGGCCTTTTCTACCCTATACGTGACCCATGGCCAGGATTGCGGTCAACTGTACTTGTTACTGTATTTACGATGGGTGTCAGGGAGGCAGTATTCCTGAGAAATCTCAGGTCATTCGAGGTGAAGCGGAATTGGAGAATTGCCATTCAGAGTTTCTCAATAAATTACATAATAATTTTAAATCATCCAAGAATCGTATTATAAAGAAAAACAACCCCGCGTTGTGCCTTTAAGTTCTGGTTATAAAGATTCATGAGTGGGCGATGGATGGAATGTGACGTAGGGGATCACGGAATTGAGCAATGGCCGGTACCCTCTAGGTGCGCGCGCTCCCAGGCCAGCCATGCTGACTGTCCTTATCCACCCATGCCGATTAGGTATCGGCAGCTATTACCAAGACCTGTGAAGAAGAAAAATTGTGAAGACTTGAAGTTTTTGAGAGAAGTTTAGCTTTGGACCGCCAAAGGAAGCAGTTGCAAGAAGTAGAATTGGATCTTTTAATATTTCATGAAGAGTGCCTGGTCGGAACAATTTGAGATATTGTTTCAGACCAAAATGTAAATCGAAAATTTTGCCGTCCGTAAACGATTGCATTGCATGCACAAGGAAAAATTGTGTTGGGTCTGAGTGCGTTTGTCAGAGGCACACGCATGTCCGTCCATGGCTGCCTTCGATATTTTAGCCTGGTGAAATTTCACTTTTGTTGTAGTCATGCATTCATCCATCTCAAATTATGGATGATATATTTATATTTGTGGATCACATGATGCTATGTAGTGATTTAATTCTGGGTGTTAGTATTTTTCGAGATTCGTGCACTGAATAAGGTATCATGA
>JAMKCH010031983.1:0-93618 GCA_023653785.1 Ophioderma brevispina | reverse complement strand
TTATCAACCAAAGACCCCATATTTGTGTCGTCTGCAAGAATTGCAGAAGAAAATAGGGATACTCTGATGTAGGTGTATCTGTGTATGTGTCTGTGGTCAAAATGTGTCCCTTTAATATTGCTACCGTATTGAGTCCGTAAGGGCTACGATGATGTAATTTGGTGGAAGGAGGGGGTGGGGTGACATGTGGGTGACCTCACGGGTGGACCTTTGGCCCCATTCACAAAAACCGCGACGGCAGACGTTACTAGTGGTACTTGAGGACTGTGACATATATTTTGTTAATTTTGAAAAAAAATAAAAAATTCGGTTTTTTTGTTTTTTTGGGTGAATTTTGCAAAATTCACCCAAAGACCCCCATGCAAAATCAGATTTTCTAATTCCATAAACCTGATTGTTTAGGAAATTGCTTTGAAATCAACCAGTGGTACACCCGTATCCAATTTTGTACTTTAGGCCCTGTGCCATCATGTTTCCATATTGCCGGCAGTACATACTAGTTGCACAGTCGTAGTAAATACACCACACAGAAGCTTCCTTCAAATAAATTAAATACATTGTTATTTGTAGGACTGAGCTCATGGATCCAGCCATGTTCACTTTGGAAATCAGCCATGCACAAGTAAATACATGCAGATTCTATACATAAAATTATTATCCATTTTTTGACCAATCTGTCAGCACCATTGCGTAACCATGGTTACATCTCAATACATTCAATACATTGCACTATCGAGGCTCGTTTGACGTGGACCATGACTTGAAGCCTAGGGGCTTCCCTGGGATAGGAAATGAAGTGTTCACCTAGCTTGTCGTCAGTGATTGATACTCCCGATCCTAAAAATAAATGCTGGTGAGGAAAATAAGCACTGGTGAGTGTGAATGGTTAATTAAATTTTAGTAGCGTTTTTGGTAATTGTTAAACCGTCAGGATTGGTTTTGTAACTCAAAAATTCTCGCAACAAAAATCGCATTGATTGAAACAAGGACTCAAAACAGCTAGCATGCAGTTATCAACCTCTAATTAGTTAAGTTCACATGGTTTACGTCAGAGTTCCAATATTCTCGACTCAACATGGTACAGCAACAGAATATTCTGAAAATTTTTATTTTTAACGTAAAGGCATTGTTTTGGGGCGTATTCATTTTCAGAGTTAACTTCTGTATAGGTAAACAATTTAGACATGCAAAAACTGGAGCGAACAGGAAAAATTCTGGTAGGGCCATACATCACACAATGTCCCATTTGGGGTAATCCAGAAATCTTAATATTAGAGTCCCACTTAGTTTAACAGTATCTTGACAAATAAATGTATATCATGTTATCAAATGATTTTTTTCATTCTAAAACTATTATGGTTGGAAGTCAACCACAGTGTAAGGCCTTTTATAAAAAAAAAAAATTGAGTAAAAGATAGTAAGCCTAGGGAGTGGTCCCATATTTACACTTGGGAATAAAGGATGTCAACTTTTTTTCTGTTCCAAAAATTTTGCATTCCCCCTGTGTGTTATGAAAATTTCATCTGCAAATTTCATTTAAAATTTTAACGTCCACCCCTCTTTCCATACTGATTTGTTTTGTTGTCTCCCTCAGTTAGGTAAACACGTTTACTTCAGTTTTGTACCTGCTAAATGGTGTGGACAGATTCACCTCACACTCAGCAATACTGCTGATGTGTGAGTATTTGTTGGAGCAAAAGATATTTGATCGGATGCCTCCTGGCCGCCAATCCGCCGTTTCGGCGGTGGGCCTAGCCTTTGGGCAATCACGCCCACCATGCAAGGCAGATGCGCTTGATGGCCACCATTAGCTCTCCAGAGCTGACACCCTTGTAGGTAGATCTTCTTTTTCATTCTACCAGGGTAACTAGCTACCTTCCTCATCAGATTTCCTTAGAAACCTGGGGGTGACGGTTTAGCCGCCGCCAACTTCGGCAGTGGGACAGTTAGTAATGGTTACAAGGATACCAGTAGCAGGCCCTCATAGGGAACCTGGACTACCAAAATTCTTTTGAATTCCCCCTCAACTCGTCTTTTCCCTGGCATGAATAATGACCCTACCTAAAAAAAAGATGAATTGAATTAGGGCATGTGAATTAGAGCATGTGAAGTTGTATTCAAATAATAAGCACAGGTCACCACTCACATCAAATCACCCGATTTTGTTGTGGCACTCCCAGTGGCACTGTAATTGCAGTGTTTTAATGCTTCAATTGTTTGCTACCATATTTAAACAGACAGAAGTGTTGTACTGTAATTTGGACCATTGCCACATAAAATAGAGCGGGCCTCTATCGTCTGTCTCTCCAATACCTTCAAAACCTGACTCATATCAAATCTAACAATCGAAAACCCACTATTCTGACATCACGTTAAAGGGGGAACACCCAATTTAGGTGTATAAAGTTTTTGTATTAACCCTAACCCGGACCGGGTCGTTTTGCCGGCGACGGCCCAAATGCAACGAAAAACATCGCGTCATTTTCCCGGAAGACGGCCCAGATGCAACGAGAGCCAAAGTTTGTGTTCATTGCATCTCGGCCGTTTTTCCCGGCACAGGAAAAGTAGCGTAAAGTCAATAACGGCCCAGATGCAACGAAAAACATGCATCATTTTCCCGGAAGACGGCCCAAATGCAACGAAAAACATCGCGTCATTTTCCCGGAAGACGGCCCAGATGCAACGAAAAACATCGCGTCATTTTCCCGGAAGACGGCCCAGATGCAACGAGAAACATCGCTTGCGAATGCAATAAAACAGGGTAAATAAATAAATAAATAAATAATGGATGCGTACTGCACAATGATCTGCATGAAATTTGTAGCTTATAGTTCGCCAGTCGTGAGTGGCGCTATTACGCTACATCAGAGTCGTGCGTGGGCGCTATTATGGCTACGTCATGCTACGGTTTACGTCATGAATACGTTTATGCCATAATAAAAAAATAGCTTATCGAAAATGGGTGGCGCTCTCACCATCGAACTCGAAATTGTCTCTCTGGGCATTTGTACACAGTGGCACCCGCCTGATGAAAAGCATGCAGCGCCTTCTGCGGGCAAACCGTACGAAATGCAGTGAAAAGATCGCATTTCAATTTCAGTCACTAACGGCCCACATGCAACGAAAAACATCGCGTCATTTTCCCGGAAGACGGCACAGATGCACCGAAAAACACGGTTCGACCGGTTACCACGTTTTCGTTGGCTCTCATTGCTCTCGGCCGTTGTTAGGGTTAATAGAATGGCCTTTAACCAAGACCCCATCTGTAAAGTTTAGTGCCAATATTTCAATCTGATGATATGCGAGCTGAAAACCATGATTTTGTAAGCCCAAGACTGTGTTAAAATTAAGATTGGTTGACCAAAGTGGAGCCCATTTTCGCTCATAACTTCCCAACCAAATGTCTTAGCCCTAAGATTTCACGGGGTAACTGAGGAAATAGTAGATTCTTATATACCAAAATGTTGACCACTTCTGGTAAAATCTGGGGTCCATGGGAAAAAAGCTATTAGTGATCAGACCATGTACCTTTAACTGCAAATGGAACAACAAATTTTGAGGGAAGACAACCCAAAACTTGACATGAAAAATATTTGAAATTTTAAATAGACAAGAAGTGTGAAGTGTATTTGGACCCTTGCCACATTAAAAGGAGGCGGGCCTCACATTGTATGTCTCCTCCAATACCTCCAAAACTAACAATCTAAAATAGTATCTTTACATCACGTTAACGGCAAAAGGGAACACAACTTTTCAGGGAGGGATGACCGAAAACTTGACTCTTGAAAAAAGTTTGATATTTCAATTTTAAACAGACAATGAGTGCTGTAGTGTATTTTGGACCTTGGCCACATTAAATGGAGTGGGCCTCCATTGTGTCTTCCTCCAGAATAAATCCAAAATCCGACTCATTTCCAAACTAACAATCAAAAACAGGAGTCTTTAATCACATTAACTGCAAAAGGAACAGGACTTGTCAGGGAGGGAACAAAAAACTTGACATTAAAAAGTTTAATATTTTGAAGTGATTGTGACAAGGACGTTTCCCTTCCAAAATTCAAATCTACACATGCCTTATTCAAAATTCAGGAGACTCTGTCAACAGTTTTGTCTTAAAGGCCCCACTTATGACTCACTGCTGTATTAGTCCTACATGATTGGATCTTTTTTTCCTGCTCCACAAACTTTAAAAATGTGCTGTCACATGCAAGAAAAATCCTATAGATGGCCTGAATGGCCCAGGCGCGAATTCCCTCCATTAGGGAATTTTTCTCACCCATTACATTTAACTTTCACAGTATTTTGAAATGAAAAAGGGTCCACTCATGTAGGACTAACCTGGTTTTAACCATGGTCTAAAGAATACCATCCATAGACTCCATTTGAAATTTGGACAACATTACAGAATACCACATGCCTACAAAAGGCAGTATTTTACTGGGCCGGGTCACCTTCAGATTTTATTACCATAGTATAAAACTTTTCACACTGATACTTTTTGTTCGAAATTAACATACAATTTGATGATCAATAAAGAGAGTAACTTGATCTAATTTTTGTCAAAAGCAAGTGACACAACCTACATTTTGAAAAAATATCATACAGGAAAAAGTGTCTGTTTAATGTTACACAAAGAGGCTGATATCGAGTTTAGTATTTACTCAAGTTTCTGAAAAGTATTTATGCTAGATTCTATTTCATTTTGAGTGTAAAGTTGAAAAAGAACCGGATGAATATTGATGCCATTTGTGAATACTCTGTAAACACAGGAAGTTGTTGATATATTTCCAAGGTTAAAAAAAATAAAATGTTGAACTATGCCCTGTTTCATTTTGAAGTGTGAAGTTGGAAGAGAACTAGATGTGAAGATTGGTGCCTTACTGAACACTTAATGACAAAGAGGTCTGATATTTTCTGAGGATAAAAAATAGAGGCCCATATTCTAGAAACTTGTTTAGCTAAACACAATTTCAGCTTAAAATTACCATAATTTAAAATTGCGTTTGAACAAAACGTGTTTAAAAGCATTTGCTTATTTAAACCATAGAGGTAATATAGAGAAGGAGGGTGCTCCCAGAAATCTTGATCTGTCAATGGTCTAAAGCCGTTTACGCATGGTCCCAGTGAATGAACTGTCCACTTGAGACGCTCTTGAAAGAGGGCTTGATGTCATGTGTGTTATGCGACTCTTGCACGGCCGAGTGATCATCGCTATTCAAAATCATATTGGAGAAATGACCTAGTGTGACTTAAGCTGGAAGTCTTGTAGAAGAGACGATTTCTGCAGGTCTTCCTAGGGCAGCATCGATTTCTTGCGGCCATTTTTTAATTTCCACACTTGTGTTGATTCGTCTGCCGCAAACCCGATCGTTCTGTGACTTTCCGTTAACATTCTACAATACAAATCTTCACGCCATATCTACCGCAAGTGACAAATAGGACAATTTTTCATAGCATCATAATTATATTTTGCGGGGACAGACCGGGGGTTTTTACAAACTTTAAAACGAGTAGAAAGAGTTCAGAAGTGCAATGAACTGAGTTGTAGCGCTGGCCAAGTGGGCCAAGATTTTTTTAAGGCAAAGAAAAATGACCGGAAGCACAATGTTTCTGCCGTATTTTTCACATTCGGTGTCTTTGACATGCAATTATTTCATGACACGATGTATGCTTTTAAATTTAAAGCTTATGGACATGATATTAACTAAAAGTCTAAAGGTTGAAAATCATCATCAGAATCGGAAAATTCGCTGAAAGTCCTACCCTGCACCTGCCGTAATAAATCTTGTCCTTGTATACCGCCATGTTTGTTTATAAATCGCGATGGTGGTATGTTGCACTGTGGGACAATTTCGCTAGTATAGCCCGGGAAAATCAATTTGCCGCTATCGAATGCCCATTCATTGGTAATTGCTGTATAACGAACATTGAATAATACAGGCTGGCTAGGTGCACCCTCCTTCTATATAATACCTCTATGTTTAAACAGAGCTTTAAGCATGAGTAACATCATCATCATATAAAGCTGCTACTTGAGAGTACAAAAGACCTTATTGTGTTGAATGGTTGAGTGCCCAAAGTGTTCATAGTTTCCGTAGCTTTTTGGGTGCTACACCATCTAGGTGCAGATAACATGCACCATTGCTGATGTCAATTGGAAAATTGGACAGTGCAGTGAGCCTTGTACTTGACGAAAACACACACTAAACCCCGGACTAAATCACTTCTTAAACTAGCCCTGCGCCTAGTTTATATTTAGATGCTTTTTGGCAGAGTTAAAATTGACTTAAGCAATACGTCTATCTCACAGATAAATGTCCACTCAGCTTAAAATCACACTGAACACCTTTTTGGAATATTTTCCACAATGTTTGTAGTCGCTGGAAAAGATTTTTGAGCACATATGCACATATCACGCTGTATGCTCTCAGTGAGCATACATAATAGTGTACACATCCTAGCGTGTATGACACTGAAGGTAGTGCATAATCGTTAAAAAAATTTCCAGCGATTTTAGGAAGATTTTTCGCAAGGATGTACATTGTATGTAACAAAAAAGATTATGGCAATATGAAGTGAGGTATACCTACCAACATTATGGAGCTGCAAGCTCCATTTTTTTGGAAAACATTAATATTTTATACCAGATAATTTTTGGGTGATTCCTGCAATTTTTTTTTTGGTCTGTATCATTGCAAATTTTTGAATATTGTACAAAAATGTGAATCTTGAAAGCTTGCACAAAATGTGAATTTTAACAGTAATATATGCAATTTCTGAGATGAACCCTTTGATGTTGCCTTACAAATCCATTTTGGAATAACTACATGCTTCATTATAAGGGAGGGGTCATTATTTATGCCAGGGGGTGGAGGATTTGGGTTCATCCTCTATGTAAGACCTCGTGAAATTAGCCTAGCATGAAATATTCTATCAGGATAAAGGATTACAAGGATTGTACAGCTTTATTCCGTAAAAGAGTCTTTACTCTAGTCTAACTCATGAATATCTTACACCAAGGTAAGAGAGGGGAACGCGAAAATTTTTGCCAAAAAAAAGTTGAAATCCTCCATCCCCCGGCATAAATAATGACCACTCCCTAATATATCTTCAGTGTGGATGTTGGAGTGGAACATGGCATAAATATTTCAATCACAATGAATTAATTATGAAGTCTTTGTTTTCATTCTCTCCATTTCAGACGTATGATTTGAATGCTACCTTAGTTGTCAACAGTTGTGCCAGTCCCATCTCTTACACAGTCCAACTCATCAGCAAGAAGCAAGACTGAATTATGTTCATACATTCACACACTCAGACACAGTGCCTGTCAGTAAGTATAACATGCCATAATAATATTGTGAAACTGGAAAATTTTAAATATTTTCAATTTGTTGTGCTTTTAATTCCACACCACAAAAAAACGATACGGTCTGGCACCCTCAGGCTAAAGATTATTGGGGAAAAGATATGAAAGTGTCAGGTTGAAGTTAAATTTTTTTTAAAATCAAGCCAAATTGTTAGAAATAATATTTAAAATACAAACCAACAACATATCAAGATCAAAAAGTATGCAAGTCTTTCTTCTGAATGGCTTTTCAGTGTGTCGTCACTCATTTATGACAGCAGTGAATACACAATGGACAATTATGTTTCAGGCTGTAGAAATTGCATGCTTTTGGCAAGAAGAAAAATACTTTGTTATACTCCTTTGTCAAAAAATCCCCACCCTAATGCATGTTTTAGGCCTATAAATATAAAATTCTGTGGTTGACCAGTTCTTTAGACCCTGTTGAAGCACGCTCCAATTTGTAAGAAACTCCCAAAATTTTAGCTTCTTGCCAAAACTTTTGGGAAAATTTATATTTTTTCAGCTCATATAACATTTGTGACTGAGTAGATGAAATAGAAGTAATACTAGTATAACCATATGACATATTATGTGATGTGCAAATCATATATCGTTGTGTGTTTGTAAGCAGGTTGTAAGTGCAATAGCCACAGCAGCCAGCAAACTCCCGCTGTGCATGGATTACACCAACATCAGGTCACACACTGCTGCCATTTCAAAACACAGACATTTACTTCGCATTTCCCAAGAAAAATCGATGACCGTGTAGAAATTTTTTTGTCTAAAATAGTCCCTTTTATACCACCCGAAACCGTTCAACAGAAAAACTTCTAACCGGTCACATATTTTTGTTTTAAAACCTTATAATTAAACCTGAATATCAAATTTCCACAGACGCCTACTAAAGTCTGTTGAAGAGAGACTGTTTTGAACAATAACACTCATAACAATAGCTCAGCGGGATTTTGTCGGCTGCTGTGTGCAATAGCTTTCATTTGTCAGGAATTCCCATCAAACATACAATCATGCCAAGTCTTTGGTCCGTGGCTCTTGAAATGGGTTTTCAGGTGACAAAATTACCAGAAGACCCAGTCAAGAGCAATGAATTAAGGAGATAAATTAAACATCATTCTAATACATGGCAGCTATTGCACTGCACGACATTCTTGTATTAAAGGGACATTTCGTGATCCACAGCTAGTCCCTCCGACTTACCTCAAAAAAGTGAGATTTTCATATCATCTGAACCATTAAACATTGCTATCCATGGTACCAAATTCTTACGTGCAAATTTGGCTGTGTCTGTAAGTAATTCGCAATTTTGTCTTTCTGTCCGACAGAAATTTCGCACAGTGGCCTATGGGACCGTGGGAACGAGCATTTGCTCATCACACAAAAACCGCAAAGTCGGGCTCAGCTTAAAAGTTGTGAACATCGCTTTTCTCCGGATCCCAAGTGCAAACAATGAATAAAACAGCAGAAGGGACTGGAATCACGAAATGCACCTTTAATTAATTTGATGATATAGTGGTAATTGTTGTGTAAAACTCATCATATTTGTGGTCTCACAACAATGTTTGCATTGCAGGACAACAATAAAATTAGTTTGGGCTCCAAAAAAAAAAATTATTATCATTTGTTTTTGCCTCTTTCAGAGAGTTCCGGAATGCCCCCAGGAATCAGCCAATCTTACAGTCACCATGAGTCCATCGCTGAATCTAGACTCTATTGATACTTCAGTATAAACTATTGTTTAAATGTAATTGAATGCGTATTAGCTGTTTTGAGGTCATTGCTTTAAGTTTTCATCTTGATAGAATGGCGTCACCCCAAAACTATATCTGTAAAGTTTTCATGCCGCTATTTCAAACCCTTTTGGTGTGATGTGAGAGCTATAAATTCCATAAAGTACCATGTAAAATTAATATTGGTCGACCAAAATGGGGCACATTTTCGCTCATAACACCAAAGCAAAACATCCTTAGGTGCTAAGATTTCAAAGGGTGAATGTGGAAAAGTAGAGTAGCTTTCTTCAGATTCCGAAATTTTGACCACTTCCTGTCCCAAAAGTTGGGGTTCTGGGGACAAGGCTCTAAGCCAGTCGGGACCATGGCCTTTAAATGGGGATTTGGTGTGTGCCTGACAGTGACAGAAAAAGCTAGCACAAAGTTATTAACCTCATTTAACCATCAAAATTGATAAAAAAGTCAAAAATAAAATTTTTATTGTATAAAAAGTCCATGCCTAAAATCATTCATGTTCATCATCTGTTTCAAGCCTTTAATCTTCCATGGAGTAATCGGAACAGTCACGCATTGCTCTTATATGGGAGCCGTGCATTTTTTGTGCACCATTTCTTATGGTAGATTTACTATGCAAAGGTCATTATAAAGTTTATTGATAACCCTCTGGCACTACCTGCCTATTTCTAGGCTTCTAAGCACTATTTGCGTGGTTACTTGGAAGGTACATCGATGAATGTGAAAAGGATGGTGAAGTAGTGATACTGTAAGAATGGTGTCGTGGTTTACACAGAGATAGAAGCACTATTCTGCTGGTTACTTGGAACTGGTAACATCGATGATAGGAGTGAATTAGTGAGACTTACGATTGTGGTAGGTATGGTTACACAGAGATAGAAGCACTATTTTGCTTGCAGTTACTTGGAATGGTGGGAACATCGATGATAGGAGTGGAAATTAGTGATTATTGTAAGATTGGTGGTATGGTTTACACAGAGATAGAAGACAGCACTATTGTCTGCTTCTCCACGCCTCCTTTCCCGGTGACTTGGAAGGTAACATCGATGATAGGTAGTGAATTAGTGATACTGTAAGATGGGGTATGGTGTTCCACGAGATAGAAGCCACTATTGGGCTTGGTACTTGGAATGGTTAACATCGAGGATAGGAGGAGGTGAATAGTGATACGGTAGATTGGTGGTATGGTTTGCCACAGAGATAGAAGCCTATGCTTGCGTTACTCAGAGAGATTTCTATATTATGTTCTGTAATGAGCCAATCAGACAGGATGTATGATGGTAAGTGCCCAGGTTTTAAAATGTGGTCAGTAGAAGATATCAATGACCTGCGTTGGAGTTAGCATCTTTACCACCAGGGTGAATTTGATTGAAACATGGGCATTAACTCCTATTCATGTTGTTGTGAGGTTGCAAGTATACAAGTGCAAATGTCAGTTTCGTCACAGTACTAACTCTAGACCACCTACTGATTATGTGTAGATGTAGATTTCGAGGCCAAATAAACCTATTTTCCACAACATTTGTAGGAAATTCAAGATATTTTTGGCTCCAGATGGTGGAATTTGGCTACTTTTCCAAATAAAATGTAAAATTATTTTGCAAAAGTGACCCATCTATATACCAAAATTGGCATGAAAATTCATAGCTGAAAATGAGACCCATATTGTAGGCACAGTCTCATATGAATTTAAGTTGAGTACCCCCTCTCCAAATATATACATGGCCACTCCCGTAACTGCTAAACATTTGTCGCTATTTTCGACAGATTAAAATTGATTTATGCATTGCACCACCTGCGTGTTCCTGAATCCCAGAGAAGAATGCCATTCAGCTCCAATTCTCACACACCACCGGTTCCTATACCTCCTTGTGGTAAGTTCCATACCCATACACAGCAGATTCTTCCCCATGGAACCTACTACTTAATCTATAGTTCTACTTCATGGTACCGCCGAAGAAAGATTTCAGGTAGCTTTCCCCAATGCAGTGCTTCCATGAGGTTTTGTACAGGGTCTGATGTGAATCGTTAGAGATCGTTAGAGATGAGAAACATGAATAAATGCCACACTGCATCACAAACTTGCATTTTAAGGAATGTTTCATCCTAATGATTCACATATGACTTCACTAACCTGTACAAAAACTTCAATGGAAGCAATGCATTGTGGGAACTCTGTATCTTCTCTTGGCCCGGTCCCTCAACACAACATAAAAGTGGTAACCATGAGAGTTCTAATTTCCGAAAGGTATATTTTTTACTCTCATCAAGGACCACTAAATCACAAAAAAAGGGTAATTCCTGTCATTCCGTCTCCTGCGAAATTTAAAAAAAGGGGCATTTCCCAGAATTGATCGTGGTCGACAAAATACTTTTACACGAACATTTGTTTATCTTTGTTCATTTCATTACAAATCAGGTCTTACAGGTATTGTAATTAATCCCAATTAACATGATTAAGGACACATGATCGTATGCGATTACGCAGACACAAAGTAAGGTTGATACTTGTATGTTTTTTCTTATATGTAATATATAAGAGTCATTGAAAAGGGGTGTCTGAAAATCTTGTCATTGAAAACCTTTGAAATAGGGGGTATTTTAACCCTGATTTTGTCATCGATTTTGCAAAAAAAGGGGGGTAAAATCAATGAAAATCATTGAAAAGGGGTTTTTGAAAAAATGAAGAAAACTCTCATGTTATCAATTTTTATGTTGAGTTGAGGGAACGGGTCTCTTTGGTACCCCCCTCATGGGTACCCTATTGTCACTGACAGGACCTTTAGCTAAGGCCTTGTGAAGTACACAAGTCACAGGGTGCATGGTAACTATGTTTATTACCAGTATTTATCATGTAGTGTAAGTTAAAGTTGCCTTACCTTAAAGGTGACTGACAGGTAGACAGAAATGCCACCGGTGGTGGAGTACCTCCACATCTACTTGTGAGTCCCTTCACAAGTAGTGTCCATAATACCTCATGCCTTTAGTAGATAAAATTTAGCCTACAGATGATGCCTATCATATTATAGTTGTATTATTCTCAATTTTAAGCTTAGAAATAGGTAATATTACATGAATATTCCCAAAAGCTTCTTAGCCAGGACAGATACATGTTGCCACTATTTAATCCAAATAGCAAAAATACAGATGTGGGTAGTTTACCAAAAAGAAGCATCATTTTTCCAGTTGAGTTAATTGTTAACTGCAAAAGTAAGGTATGTTAATTTTTGCAGAGTCAGAGGTTCAAATCGGTCTGATAATTGGTCAATATAACTAAATACTGAGGAGTTGGTCTGTAGCAAGTGATCATTAGGTTGTGCTGGTGGTGGGTGGGATTTGAGTCTTGTGATGTTATCGTACCAAAATTTCGTACAAGTACTTGAGGTGAAAATGATGCAGTGATACTCTAAAATCTCCTTAGAGCTTGGATCACTCAAAGCAACTGATCTGGTTTATTAGTTGTTGACTTTTGGATTAACATATGAAAATACTTTCAAAAGACAAATTCAAAGCAAGGTCAGTGAACTGAATTTTCAGCTAAGATATTGGTCTGAAACTGAGTTTCAATGCAACACTGACATTCAGAACTGAAATGTTTCCATTTTTCCCAGAATTGAAGTATCTGTAGGGTTGTTCAAATTCTATGGTCTTTGTATTCAGACCAAGAACAGATTTATAACTTAAAACTATGTGTTTTCACACAAAGAGTGACGCAACTGGGCCGAAAGCTATAGTAGAGCGGTTTGGACTGCAAAAATTGGTTGACAACCCCTCCCCTCTGTACAACAAAATGCAACCACTTCTATCAAAAGAAGTAATAAATAATTTTAAAATGAATTGTTGTGGTCAAAAACTTTTGGGACAGGACAGGGTTGTTTTTGGTCAAAAATCACGTTTTAATTTTCGAAATCTCGTCTCAAATATACAAACGAGATTCCGTGAGACCCCAGCTGCGCATGCGTATGGTCATAATCGTTGCGTGTGTGTTTTAGTACATAAACTGTAAAAGCGTCACACAAAAAGGTTGAAATAGACCGTAAATATCGTAACAATTACAATATCATTGAATATGGCGGATAAACCAATCACAAAGATAAAGAACCACCCAAAGGGGTGAGAAATTAGCCTCAAGTGTCGTCAAAAGACGATGAAGAAGGTCCGACAACAAACGCGAAGCTATGCAGCGAAAAACATGCCGCCAAAGTGCCGCCCCGCCTGAATTCGGCAACCCTCGCCACCTGTCGAAACAGACCCGGGAGAACCCGCACATCGAGACCTCGAAAACAAAGAAAAAGCCACCCCAAATAGGGTGATGACTACGTACTGGACGTCTATCGAACTTGAAGAAAATATCATCCCAAGCCGAGCAAATAGACATTTCAGCATAATATTTTAGCTGTTATGAGTGTCTTTAATGGGAGATGAAGATAGTATACTTCTAAGCACCTAGCGGCAAACTTGCCGACATGAACATGTCCACAAGTGACCAAGCGGGTTTGTACATCCGCATAAGTGATGATGAGTAGGGCCACTTGCTCCAAAGCAGATGAAATATCTATGGATGGATGATAGACCCAGATCGGTTTGGTATTGATTGACCAATGCTAGTCCAAGTACTAGTACCACTAAATCTGCAGAGCCAGTTAAAAGAGAAACAAGATTGTGATTGATGTGGCTATGGAAGCATCAGATGAGAGTTTGGACATTTGGCTTTGACTCCCAGTTTGCACATAATGAAGGTGGAGCACGGGCACCAAAAATCAGAACTGATTTTTCAAAAGCCTTTCTCCGACGCTATGTTACTATAAAACTAGATGATGGCAGGATTTAAGGAAGCTGCAAGAGCGACAATAAGTGGTGGTCAGACGCAATTTGCGACCATATGCAAGTGCCCATGGTTAAGCCCAGATATGGAGCAACATCGCCAAAATAAAACCAGATCGAGAGATCTAAGCTTTTCAAAGAGGTACAAAAACCACTCGTTAAAGGCTTGATTGCCCTTGCAAAGCTGCTGCAGCCAGACCATAAATGGATCAAAAATCTGATTAGATGGATTTTTGTGCGTGGCTAATGCTAACTTCGAGCTGACATTGCTGCGCCGGGAGGAGGAAAACAATTTAAAACGGACTTGAACCCACCAGTAGTTCACCTGTGTAAACACCCGTGTATGAGAAGAACAGAAAGGAGAACTAGCAGAGAACATTTCTCTCTGCTTTTGGAAAAAAAAAAAAAAAGGATTGGGTAGGACGACAGGTTAAGAGTTGCAAGAAGAAAGAAAAAGCAACGTCACGGTGTATGATGAAACCCGCAAAGGGGTAATATGAGGTTCAAACCTTTACACCAAGAGCAGTCCAGACAGAGCTTCCACAGCAGCCGCCGCAGCTGGATGGACCAACAAGCGGCCCTTTTTTAGGGCAAAAACAGCACCCAAGAAACAGTTCAACTACAACAAGAAGAAATATGCAGCCCACTGCCTGCAGCTCGCCATGTGCCAAAACTATCAGTATCCAAAACCTGAAAAACAAGCACAAAGAACAGTGAAACTAAGAACAGAGCTGAAGAGTGAGTTAAAAAATTTCACAACCATTACATCGGCCTACAAAAGCTAAATATAGCCTGTCTGATGTGCAACCAAATAGTAGGCAGGCGGTCTGAAGCTTTTATAGCAAGGGATTGGCGAAAAAATTACATCTGTAAATCATATTTACAAGCAATTTCGGGTTACAACCTTGAATTTGAAAAATGGCCCGCCCACCGGAGCAGTTAAGAATACCTGCCCCATACAAATTAAATAAACTGTCGAAACACCATTAGCGTTGAGGCAGAGATTGTTTTAAATTACAAAACAAAGGGGTCATTTATGACGCAGAATGAAAAAGGCAGTGGTGTCGACATTCTTATAGACAGAACACAGATGGGGCATCGAATGATCTGGACTTGTCAACATAAAGGCATAAGGATGAATATCGTGCTACCATCATTTTTTAAAATGGATACGTTTGATACTGCCAAGTCGTTAATCACAGAGAATTGCTATATGGTTCGTTAGATCTAACGCGATGCCTATTAGTTCACGGGCCAATATCATGAAAATGATAGAAAAAAACTGGAATTTAATCTGGAACACTTAAAGCTTGTGTATCAATTTAATGCTTATACCAAACGGGATGAGTTCGGGGCCTCGGCTTTTAAAAAATTCTCAAGCCCCCATTTGCAAAACTCCGGAAATGGGTTATGGTTTAACCGGTTTATATGATGACAGCCTGATTATTGGGCAATCGTTTCATGAAACAGCAGCAGCAGTTCGGAACACTGCCGAAGTTCTCTTTTTTTTTTTGAGCAATTAGGCTTCATTATTATCTGAGAAGTTCTGTATTCATTCTACCCAGGAATAGCATACCTGGGATGTAATAATTAATTCAAAAGGAAATGAAGAAGTCTTACCACAGAACAAAAAAACAAGAAATAAAGCAAAATTGTTCTGAAAACTGCTTAAGCGGGAAAAAAGCAAATATTAAAAGGTGTAGCAACAGTCATCGGGAAGATGGGCCGCAGTTTCACCCAGCAGGCAGTACGGGCCGCTTAAATTACAGAGCACTAGAAAAAGACAAATACAGCCCGCAAAGAAATCAAGGCCATTATGATAGATTCATGCAAATATTGGAATGCAAAAGGAGATTTGCAATGGTGGATGAAAACTGTATAGACATGGCTTATACTCCTGCATATATACAGGGGGACAGACTGATGTTCAAATAGAAACGGATGCATCAGGCTAGTTTGGGTGCAAACCAATGCGTACACAAACATTGGGGGGGGCCGTTGGAAAATGAAACCAAGGGCTCGTGCAAGCAAAACAATTTGCAAATCACACTATTTAGAGCTAATGCTTTGCCTTTTTGGCACTAATCTTTTTTGCAAACAATTAAGATGTGTTCATGTAAATCTTAAACTGGACAATACAAAACAGCTGTTGCCCATATTGCACACATGGAGGAGGTCAAAATCGAAGCAATGTAATGAATGGCTTAAAGCATACGGGCCTGGGCCATAGGACGATCTATTTGGGTATTCAGTTTCGCACACTATACCCCAGGGTTACTAAATACAACCGCTGATAGAAAATCAAGAGTCTTTGATGACGAAACAGAAGGATGTTGGACAAGGATGGTTTTCAGGGGATTCTCTGGAAACACTTGAAAATTTGCCAAGCATTGATTCTTTTTGCCACTAGACTAAATTCGCAATTATCAAGGTAATGTGGTAGTGGAAAACCCGACCCAGGGGCTGAAGGAATTGATGACCCATCATTTACATGGGGGTGGATTGAAGTTTATGCATTCCGCCCCTTAGTTGTTTGGTTACTAAAATGCATTCAGAAGATAGTCAGGATAAGGGAGAAGGAATTTTAATAGTGCCAAATTGGCCAACAGCCGCTTGGGTTGTCTCAAAGCTATTAAACACCCTTGTACAAGATCCAGCTCAACTACCCCAAATCGAGGAAAACTTGCTTGGTTAAGCCTAAGCACAGGGCAGCAACACCCCTAATAAATAAGCTTGGGAATTGCGTTGCTTGAGATTGTCCGGGATCCATTACAAGACAGGTCTACCAAATGCGAGCGACACCCAAAAGTATTATGGAATCATGGATGAACATCAAACACAAGGCACAGTATTAGGACTACATTACAACAGCTGGATCAAATTTTGCTTTCTGAACGAGAAGACTGATCCGAACTGCACTCAGATGCCACAGAAAGGGGGATAATAACCTTTTTAACAGTACTGTATGAAAGCGGACTAAGTTATAACTCATTGAATGTAGCGCGTTTAGAACGCTAGTTGCGGCTAGATCCTTTGTCATTCTATCAGGGAGGGATAGCAATAGGGTACGCATCCGGTTAATATCAGGAATTTTTGAAAGCGTCTTTACGCAAAGACCTCCTACAACCAAGATATGACCACAATCTGGATGTGCAGCTGTTTGAAATTTACTTAGCAAAAATGGTCCCGGCAAATGCTTAAGGTAACACCTCCATTACACAAGAGGACAGCAGTTGATAATACCGTGTTGCTCTGGAAATGTTTGATTGGCTGGATACTCTCGAAATCACATTGAGGAACAGTAACGTGGTTAAAGGCAACGGACCATGAGAACTGGTTTGCTGCTAAGCCACTGGTTGTGACCACGCCGTTCCAAAGCAGATTACATAGTTTGTGTCTCAATAATTTGAGATACAAGGGGTAGTCAAAGAGTGCTTTCTTTATAACAAATTGATCGACCAAAAACAAAGCCACCGGGCAAACCGAGGGATTCACAGTAAACCTGCAGGCCTATCCAGTGGACAGGCGGTGTGTGTTGTGACATATCTCAAACACTACATTCATCAGAAAGCAGAAAATCCGCACAAAGAATGGGTCAAGGAGGAACAGGGGTATGTTTAAAGTTTCAAAGAAACAATATGGTGCTGTCGGCAAAGATACAATATCGCGATGGATCAGAATTATAATGCAGCTAGCTGGTGTGGATATCAGTTGTTTCCGACCACCTCGACTAGAGCAGCCGTCAGTGTCTGCAGCAGACAAATTAGGAGTACCTGTGGTTGAAATACTTACTCCAAATTCTCCAACAGCAGGGGGTCACAGGAAGGAACCTTTATAAAGTACTACAACAAGCCTCACACCCAAAAAGTGCATGGCACAACTTGTTTTGAAAAACATAGACAATTGAGCTTTTGGGGACACAATTGGTAAAAATGACTCAAACTTCATTGTTTGTGGATATTGTGAAGCACAAGTGTGTGCTCAATGTCACTACAATAGAACGAGTTTTTCATGTACATAAGTTATCTTCTTTTTATAGAGTTTACCACTCAAGTAGAGTGAAGTTGTTAAAAGTATTCCTGGTATATAGAGACATGAATATTTTGGGGACTTTGAAATGAAAAGAGTTAACATTACAAATTGGCAAAATTCAACTGAACCTGGTGTGTGGAGTGTAATGAAATACATTGTAAGTCTAGGTTTTGCTTTGCTATTATCTATCTATCTACGATCTATCTATGCCACCATGTCCCCCTAGGACGTTGGCTCTCGACAAATTTAGACCATCTATTCCTATCTCGCGCTTCCAAATATACCTTGTGGAAGGTGGTGCCCACATGATGTCATCTTCCCATCTCTTCCTTGGTCTTCCCTGTCTGTTTGTGCCTGCGACAGTTTCCATAAAAATACGTTTGGGTAGGCGTATGTGTTCATTCTGCACAAGTGACCAAAACCATGTCAGCTGCGAGGCAGTGATACGAGGTATGATCCTTTTTGGTTGAAATGGCAGGAGGATATTCTTCAGAACTTCTCATTCCGGATCATCTTACCTTCCGCTGATATTAAGGATTTTTCTGTACATCGCATCTCAAATCTTCCAACTTCTTCATGTCATACTTTTTGATGGTCCAGGTTTCAGACCCATACAGAAGCACTGGGGTACTAGTGAATTAACAAGTCCTATTTGGTGGAGAGTGAGATGTCTTATCACTCCAACTTTATCTGCTACTTTCCGCTAGTGCTGTTGAGCAAATATAATCTGCTTTTGATTTTCGCTGGTGGAGTCGTTGTGGGGTTTAGCGGGTTACGACTCCCAAATATTGAATCTGTTAACACTGCTCAAGTGGTGAACCATCAAGCTGTATCTTTATTGGGAGCTGGTCAGCACGGGAGAATACCATAGCTTTGTTGTAGGATACTGATCTCCATCCCAGATTTCTTGCTAGCATGATGCACTTCCATCAGGTTGGCAGATTCATCCTCTGAGTAAGAGCGATGAGAGCTAGATCGTCAGCAAAACGGAGGTCCTTTTAATTTGTAGCCATCCACGTTTATGCCAAGTTTTTACAGTTCTCAAAGGCTTCTGCTAAGTTGTATTCGAGAAATAGTGAAGAGGTCTGGTGATAAAAGACATCCCTGGCGGCCGCCAATAGTTGTTCAAACCACTCTGTAAGATTGTTGTTAAGTCTGATTCGCTTTTAGCCTTGTGTATAGAGATCTCCGAGATGTTGATCAGTTTTTGAGGCCCAGCATAATGAGCATCACTGTAAAAAGAGGCATCGTGCCATACGCGATCGAATGCCTTCTTGTAATCAATGAAGCAGCAAAAACTTCCCACGTTCTTTCTCTGGCTATGTTGGATTAGGAGCTTCAGGACGAAGACTTGTTCAATTGTGGAGCGGCCATGTCTGAACCCGGCTTGTTCTTCTGCTAGAATGGCTTCTACATAGGGCTTCAATCCGGCTCCTTATAATTTCAGAAGAATTTTGCTGGGAAATGTTTAATCAGTCTGATGGGTCCTGTAGTTCTCACACTGTGGTGATGTCTCCCTTCTGGCATGGTAAGAATGAGAGATTTTGTCCATTCTTCTGGAATGCTTTCATTTATCCAGATGTCATTGCAGATATTGTGCAATTGGGCAATGATGCAATCACCACCATGCTTAAGCATTCCCTGGGATCATCATCAGAACAGGGGCTTGTTCTTTTTCCTGATTCAAGCTTTTGACGAGGCTGCTTCCAATCAAACGGAGAATGGATGGCTCACTATCCAGAGTAGAACAGCTAGTCTCTGTTTATGATGGCTGAAGACAGGATGGGTCAATGGTAGCTGATGATTGTAGAGGGCCTTACCATATTCAAACCATCTTGTCTATTTCAGCTGGATTGGAAGAATCTCACCATTACTACTGGCTGCGCGGATAGAAGTTATGATGTAGGTCTTCTTATCTACGCCCTTATTTATGGTCCTTGATGGTGTTGAAGACCTCTTTGCTCTTGTTCTGGTATTGCATGTTCTTCTCCAAGATGTTACATTTGTCATGTAACCATTGTTTTCTTTGTCAGCTGTAAGCCTTTTTTTAATCAATCTTGTCAAGTTGTTGTACTCTTGACGACTGTTAGGATCTTGAATGGCCTTCTTCCTTTGCTTTCCTTTCTTTCATCTGTCAGTGCAAGAGTTACATCGGAGATCCAGGGCTTCCTCTTTACCCGATGAATTCCAAGGACTTCGTCTGCTGTCTCTTTGATGATTGTGGGTTGGTTTTTTTCAAGCAGAGTCTGCATGGTTCATCTGTGTCTAGCTTAATTCATCATAATCAGCCGAACCTGGTTTTTCAGTTTGCACTGAAATTCATTTTCCTACACTAGGGTCATCAAGCTTGGTAAGGTTCCACTTCGTTCTCTTTTTGGCCTTTCTTCTCACTTTGAATTCACCCTCAGCTTTTCAATAACAAGGGAGTGGTCTTGTCCAACATCACAATTTGAATGAGCTGGTGTTTTAACAACTGCGTATCTCCACCTATCTCTTTATCAGGACAGGGTCAATCATGTTCTTAGTCTTATTATCGGTGAAATCCATGTCCACTTCTCCGGGAGGTTTTGTGTTTGAAGAGAGTTTTGGATTGATTACGAGCGGTTTTCTTTGCAAAATATAAAAGGGCTTCATCCTCTGTCGTTCATCTCTCCATATCCAATGTCTCCCAATAGTAGGTCCCCAGGTTTCATGATCTTTCCCTACTTGGCATTCCAATCACCCCCATGAGGATAGTAGGTCTTGTTTTGGGGGCTGCATCACTTTGCTTTTGAGGGTGGTCAGAGAACTCTTCAACTACATTCACAGGATGCAGATGTTGGCGCATACACTTGGAATATTGTGATGTTAGGGAGGGCCTGACCTCTGCTCCTGCATCTTGATGGCCAATGAGCGTTCACTAATTGGATCAAAGCTAAGTATGGACTTGTATGCAGTGTCACTCAAAAAAAATCCGCACCGGCTTGTCCGTTTGCTGGCTCCAAGAAAGATGATTTTACACCCCTCATCAAGATCCGTAACTCCTTGGTCTTTCCATCGCACTCTGCCAGACCCACTACATCCCATTTCAATCTTTGTCATCTCTTTTATACAGAATGTACTCTTTCCTGGACCCAAGGGTTCTACATTCCAGGTAACCGATGTTCACTGAGTTTGTTTTGGCAACTATCAATTTCAGAAGCTCCCTTTCATTTCGATAGTCAGGTGATCAGCTATACACTTCTTTCCAGAGATGGCTTCGTTGTGTAGCGTCATAAGCTGAGGATCTAATCTGTTTAGGGTTGGTCTCTTCCCTATTTTGATTGGTATCACCTCCCTGGCGGGGTCTCTAGAAGTGCGGGGAGCTTTTTTAGCCAGGCTACCTCCCTCTGGCATGTCTTTTTCTTATCTTGTCTCTTCATGTTTTTTTGTTCGTGGCTTCACGGACTATAGAATGGGTGTGTCCACTTCTCTCCCATTCCGCAGTAAGACTAAAGCTGTTGGTTTGTTCCAAATTTGATTGTGGTGACTAATCAATACTGACTAATTGCTGCTGTCCGCATAGTCATGATGTTAGAAGGAGTCTTTGTAATCAGTTTATGACAAACAGGGCTCCAACAATTTAAATATCCACCACAAAAAAATAATACTTCACTCTATTAGTTAAAAGATAGAATAGATCCATCACACTGGCACCCACACTATGCAATTTGGTCCCATGGCCCACAAGAAGATGAAGAGGCTTTTCCCTATTTGGAACACCTCTCCCATCTCCTGTGCGTCCGTGTGGGGTTACGCCGTCGCCATCCATCTGGGGATCTGTGTCCAGTACCCCAGACGGATATTACAGTGTTGAACTAATCTCTAAGGATTAGGACGACTCTAACCTACACACAGAATGGAAACCATTATTCCTAGCCAACAGAAAACTCCAAGTTCAACCAATTGGCTTACTTATGAGAGCCAAACCAGTTGGACCACCATCCCTAGCCAGCTGGGTTGGGAAGAATGAAGTGGGAGAAGGTTTCAGAAAATTAGGTTATAGAAAGCAGGAAGATTGAAATAAGGATAGAGTGGAGTATTACAGACACCCAAATGGGTAAGAGCCCAGTGGAAAAAACACAGACACGAGGCTGATGAAATTGCCAAAGCTGCTGGCACCAAAAGGGGCCAGCGTGTGCTGGCAAAAGGTAATTTTCAGCTCCCCGGCGCCAACAGGTGGCACCTCCCTTTGCCTATTATGCATTTCAAAGTTCAGTTTCAACTTCATAAAGTGATGATACATGTGAAACAGAATGGCATTGAATGCCTTAAAATCTGTACGTATTTGCTGTATTCACTCGTTAATACAGATTGTGAAATATGAGACATGATTTATGCTTTCAAATCTCACGGAATCTCGAGCGAGATTCGAATAAAATGGAAAGATTAAACGAGAACTTACATGTTTGAAGTTTATCTGATTTTGAGAGAAAGGGAGAGCGAGAGAAACGTGCCTCGCTCCCACCCCTTATCAGATTCCGCATTATGGGTAAGTTCTAAAAATTATGACAGGTATACATCGGTGGATTCATCAGGCCTCATATTACTTTAAAAAACATGACCATAACGCATGCGCAGCTGGGTGTCTCACGTTATCTCTCGCTCGCCCTTTCTCATAAAATCAAGATTAAACTTTCAAAAAGGTAAGTTCTGTTTATCTTTCCCTTTGAGGTAAAAACTTAAGAAAAAAAAATTTATAATTTCTTAGCAAAACAAATTTAAATCATGATGCAATACTATCATCTCTGACATCATGACATTATATTATAGATTCTGTTTTACACAATATTAAAGGTCTAGAATTTTAGCCCCCCAAAATCACTTTTTTCCTAAAAAAAACCATCCTTTTTATCACGTCAGCCACAACGAGTATTACCTGAACCTTTATGCAATGTATTAAAACCTATTATCAATAACAAAAAGGATACCATAAAAATAAGATTGTAATATTTTTACTTTAAAACAAATTTTAAAAAATAATTTCGCTTAATTTGCTGCCCAAATGCATTTTTTGGCCTAGAAATCACCCCCTGCCACCAAATATTTCCACCAAAACCATCATTTTCGTAAATCTCATATATTTAGCTTCATAAAGGTGATTGTGTTTTGTTGTACCGAGGGGAGGGGTAACCCAAAACAGAGCACTTTTTCAAAGCTCGGACACTCCGTTAAAAACTGAAAAAGGACCTGGATTAAAAGGGGCAGGAATCAATAAAGGAGTTCCAACCAGTTTTACCTCCAATATCTAAACAGAGATCTGTTCCCAGGTCTCAACCTCTTTTTACAGTAATGCTTATAACCTTGATAGCAGCATGTGTGCGCTAGTTGAGATTGCCGTCTGAGTGTGTAATGTTAGTGGAGCTTTAAGTTAGTGCATGGGCGTGGCGTACTGCTGCAAGCCCACCCATTTTGTGTGATCACAGCATGCATTATGTTAACGTTATGAAGTGAGGTGTGTCAATACCTTTACGTATTGTAACACATATTTTAAACCTTTTATTAGAGAACGTTTCTCTTACTTAAAAAAATATGAAATTTTCTTTTTGTAAATTACTTCAGAGAAGAGTTTACAGGTGGATTTGAACCTGTGACATCTCCATTATAAATCGATACTCTTATGTACTACACAAGGGAGGATGTGGGAGGAGATATTTCAATCATACATAAGCTTACGGCATAAAGACGATAAATTACTGTGATAGTCATGCTACGACAAGCTGTAATACATTATTATGCTAGTGACAGCTTGTCCCTTACTATACCTCACCGCCATACGGAAAGATATATTGCTAACAGACATAGGTAGGGAAATGGATACAAAGGGCACACTTTTCAAATAAGAATAGCATATGACAATGTGGCAAGCATCTTGCACATAGTGTCTTTTCCCTATACAGCAATCCACACACTGCACACCCAAAGTGCCCGTGACCTCTTGCATAGCCATACAGTTAACAGAGAGGGCATGCGCTATTTTACTTCGCTACTCCTAGGGAAAAGTATTGACCAATTTGCTCGTACAGCATATTTTGTGATAGAAAATATTATAAAGTTAAAACCTTGTGAAATTCAATCCAAAAGGAGCTATAAAAGGGTGTGACCCGGGCATATTTTTGGCAAGTAATAAAGCCAGACTACCCTAGTTTGCCATGTTATTACTATGGCAAAATTCACTTGCGTAGGCAGACGCAGAGAGTGGGTTGTTCAAAGCGCTGTATAGCCGAAAAACACCCACCCCCCCCCCCCCCCCCCCCCCCCCCCCCCCCCCCCCCTTTCATCGCAGCGTGTTCGCACCAGATATGACACAGATACCAGTTATTTCTATTGGTGTCCATATTTGTTATTGACAGGGTCATTAAAAAATGCGCCCTGCATCTCAAAAAAAGGCAACTCGATTACGCGATGCGTTAAAATATGTCCCCGCCGAATTCGCGATCATTTGGAGCGGTGAAAACTTAACTGCACAAAATAAAAAAATTGCACATCCGATGTACCGTTTCAGCAGAACATTAATTGCGCATATTAATGCTCATTTGCAGACCTAAACCGCTAACTTAAATCGCCACATATCATGTCACACACAACGATGTAGGCATAAGCTTTATGTAGCGAGAATTTTGCCCCTCCCTGATGTACGTTCAGCGAAAAATCAATGCGCATATTATTAGCTCATTTGCATATTCTAAGCCGCATATATATCATACTTTCAAAGTGCGAAAACATGCATGCCAAAAGTACTTCATGGGGCAAAAGAATTGAATATCTGATGTACTGTTTCAGTGATACATTACTTATGCATATTTATAGCCTCATTTGCATACCTAAGCCGCATATATCATGCACTTTCAAGTGCGAAAAACAATGATTGACAAAGAGGTTACGTCATGTGGCAAAAGAATTTTGCTTATCTAATGTACCGTTTCAGTGATACATTAATCATGCATATTTAATTAGCTCATTTGCATACCTAAACCGTCTATATCACGCACTTTCCAATCGCAGACGAAAAGATGCATGCCGTGATGCACTTCCATGAAGCGATGGAATTTTGTGTGCCCGATTAGTATTTCCAAGATACAGCATACAGGGTTAACATTTTTTTTTATCAACGGAATTTCCCAGGGTTAACATTTTTCTCACAGACATACGGACATACGGTCATACAGACATACGGAGGACGGAGACCATTTCATAGTCCCCGTTCCGAACTTAGTTCGGCGGGGACAAAAAACCCTTCCTATAGCCCCAACACACAGCCCAAAAAGTATGGTGTTCATTTGCCACTCAGTGAGTGGTTAATCAGTCATCCATAGCACATTTTTGATCATATTGGGTGATGGCCTATGTTTGTGGAAAGCAATTTGCATAAGTAAAGTTGTGAATAGATTTGATTTCATAATGATCTGGTTGAGTGACCAAAGGTCGTGTGGCCTTTTGCTGTGGACATAACTGCACTATGGAATGTTAAAGCAACAAAAATGAATCAAAATAGGTACAGCAAAAACTGCATAGAAACAAAGAAGGCAAATTACTGAGTCTGGTGATTAGGCCAGCAATGCAACCAAAAAATCTAAAACCCACCAGTCTCAACTGACCTAGTTTTACGACCTGGCTCTGCCTGTTGTTATTCATGCACACATATCTCATCAAACAGGTCTTTTAAAAAATTGTACGACAGCCAGGACTAAATTCCCTGAATGGATCTTTTCCCCCACTCCAAACCAACTGGGGGGGCAGAAACTGGGGGGAGGGGGAGAAGAAAAATGGGGATGGTCTCCTGGACCCCCCCCCCTCCCTTGTGCATACTTACTGATTTGATCCAATTATCCTTACCTTAGACTAAAATCAAAATAACTCTTTATGCTCAATTTAACCGATTATTATAAATCCTACCTTTACAGAAGCACCTTTACCACCGGCCAGTGCACCACGACCAGTTCTCGGTCAACCACCAACAACAGGGAAAGATGCCGAGTGTGATGCGTGGGGTGAAAATTGAAAAAGGACTCGAAACCAATGCTCATGTACAGGGATATGGTTTGAAAAGTCGTGTCATACCAAATGTAAAACTGTATGGGGCGATTGTTTTTTTTTTTTTTTGTTGGCATCTATAATGTAAGTTGTTGATATTATGTCAATATTGCTATAAACA
This sequence comes from Ophioderma brevispina, assembly GCA_023653785.1. Taxonomy (NCBI): domain Eukaryota; kingdom Metazoa; phylum Echinodermata; class Ophiuroidea; order Amphilepidida; family Ophiodermatidae; genus Ophioderma; species Ophioderma brevispina. Next base: position 67,478 of record JAMKCH010031983.1, on the reverse strand, counting down.
ACCTAATTTGTGCAGAGGTTTCATTTTTGTGTTCGTCCAAAGATCATGGCCTTCAAAAGCTTTTCATATCAATTGTCCTCAGTATTTGTCTTCATATTTCCAGCTTTACCAGTCCAAGTATGCTCTCCAGTTCTAGCTTAGCCATTCATATTTCTTGTTCATTGTCAATATAAACAATTCTGGTGACCATGCTTCGCAATCGCTGGCCCTCGCTTTTGGAACGAGTTGCCCTGCATTGTGACCTTGATAGCTCTCAAGGTTTTTAAAAAACCAAGTTAACACTTTACTGTGCTCAAGTGATCGAAATCTCGATCAATACAGTGGCAGTATTATTAAAAATGCTGCCTTTGTGTGAAACTAGAGGGTTGTAAAGTCTCACCGTACCAGCTTAAATTTTCCTTTCTCTCCCATGGCTTGAAAAAGGGGGAATTGGGGACAGCTTCATTCCCAGGAAGGTTGGCCATTTGGAGGGAACTTGGCCATGTGGAGGGAAATTGGCCATTGGAGGTAAATTATACGTAAAAAATATAGTGGAAATCCGTGAGAAATGCGACTTTCTTCCCGGGAAATTTACATTTTCCAAGCCCTGCCTTCCCCCCAGCGCCTTGCTACTTTGTAAAAAGCGCTTTCTAAATATCATTATTATTATTATTATTATGACATGCTTATAAAGTTCAGTGATGCAATAAAAGTTGCCAGCCATGCAACATGAAAAATATTGCACATCATGAACTACAATTGTTTGATACTTTGAAAGTGATTATTGCAGTTGAAGCTTAAAATTGGAAAAACTATTGCTCAAACAGGATTGTCTGTTGATGACATGGGGCAATTTGAACACTTTGAAGGACAATTTTGATTAATATGGGATGATTTGAAGAGGATACAAGAATTTATCGGTCAAGCTATGAGTTTGAAAATATTGTGCGAGTCGCGGAACGTGAGGGTGGCCAAGAAAATGGGGAGATTACTGAATTAATGATATCCAAGAGAAGTTAATTTTTAGCACATACAATTCATATTTTGGAAGCTGACAGCATTGTGTTTTTGGGTCATTTATAATATTATACATAATAATCAATACAATGTGTGTTCATTTGTTACAGGGTAACACTTATGAACTGTACATGGAGCTGTTTCACTGTGCAGACCCAGTGACCTTATTAGTGAGAGTGGACTCTGCGGAGGCTAACTTTCACTATGCTCAAAACGTCACACACAACTCAACCACTACCCATCAATGGTAAGTTTGTGTGACACATATGTTTGCCACTCAAGCCCAGCCAAAGGAAATTTTGAAAAAAATGAGTTATTATCATATATTAATTAAATCAGGTGTGTTATTACTAAAGCTATCGCTGTACACATGACCTTATTGACATGAAATTTTCAAAACGGTGCCTTGTGGGATTGGACTCAAATACACCCTCTGACTTTGGCTAAGTGGTCCAGATCACATCACTACAATTTTGCCCAGTGCATCTTGTGTGTGTGTGAGGAAAGTGTGTAGTGTGGGTGTGTATGTGGGTTGTATTTTTTAACAAAGTAATGTTATGTGTTAATGTCACAGCTCACGCCTTCTGTATAGTCTCGTGAGAGGGGTTGAGGGGTAAAAGACACCCTCCACAACGTAAAGGTGCATTGTGATCCGAGAGCGGAGCAGAAATCATAGGGCCTATTTTAAGGAATTGATGACCTTCCACTACAGAAACGGTTTTTTTGACCACCGTTTGGTAGGTAGTATGGGGTGACCCTCTACATCAAGCTAGTAAGTTAGTACTCTCAAATTGTTGTATCACTTTTCAATAGGGGCCAATTTTAAAGTTTACACAGGGGTCGACAAAACTTAAAATGCCCCCGCATCATGTTTGCAATGTATGCCATTGTTGTCCATCTAATCATAAGGGATTCAAAAATGTATAGTTTGTCGAACTACGACCATTGGTTTTGGGAATTATAGGGTAAAATTGACTAAAATGCGTATTTTAAAAAAAAAGGTCAATCTCAATTTATACAGGGGTCGACATAAAAGTTAATCCGATTTAGAGAAATAAAAGATGAGGTGTGTTGTTTTGGCCATCTTAGATGGTGTCATAATGGTGGGCATCCAATATTTTGAGGGTGGATGCCGGCACAGCCGGCATCCACCACGATAAAATATTGGCATGCCCATCCATTATGATGACACCATCTAAGATGGCCAAACAACAAAATACATCTTTTATTCTAATTCTATTAGAATGGTGTAATTTTGCTTTTTATCGACATAAATTTAATTTGTCAAAAATATTTCTTACATCAATCGTTTTTATTATTTAAATAATTACACCCCTCTTTGGAAAACAAAAGTTTCAATCCAAGGAACCCAAAGTCATCACGCGGTGACCGTCACGCGCGAAATTGACATTGCCGTACCAAAGTGACATGCAGACGCAGTATAAAACGCAGCGTGTGTTGTCAGGCTACACCGTGTTATTGCTGCACGCACTATCCATATATTACCCAGTAATGGATAGGCGGAGCTTTGACCTAACCCAATCAAATTTCTTGTTAACATGCTAAACCATGCCCCCTTGAATAAGAATATATTTAATACTTGCAAATTATGCCTGAGGAATGAGGGACTCCCAAACAAAAAGTAATTTTGATTCTGTTAAAGGTTTACTTAGAGAAATAGGGCAAAGAAGGTCAACGCCAATAGGATTATGTTTTGCACTATGACCTATTTGTCACCATAAACTATGATAACTATAAACTGCAGAGGTACACAAACTATTCCTTATTTTGACCCATTAGACTAGATGAACAAACTTTCGTTCATTTTTCAACAAAATTGGAGCACAAAATGAGGGCAAAGCAACTTATGATTTTGACCCCTGTTACAAAAGGTAGAAATTGACCTTTTACCATTTTAGCCATTTTTACCCTTAAAATACCAAACAAAGGGTCATAGATGGGACAAACATACATTTTTGAATCCTTATGACTAGATGGACAATGTTGGCATAAACAGTTCACCATGCCTGTAGCATTTTAAAGTTTGACCACTGTTGTAAACCTTCAAATTTTGCCCCACATTGAAAAAAAGTTGACACCACAATTGAGAGTAATAATACCCTAGCGTTGAGTTAGAGGGTCCATATAATTACCAAAGGTGTCAAACCTTTCCTGTTGTGAGGGGTTAAATGTGTGATGTCTGTGGACCTGGGTCTTGTGATCCTCTATAGTCCTAGCAATATGTGTTGTTAATGGTCATTAGATATCTTGAGAAAAGGTTATTCAAAAATTCAATTGATACTGACGAATTGCATTTTTATGGTAGGAGGCAAACGTTTGTATCACAGGGCACATGGGTCACTCTGTTATAATTCTGCCAGTTATGGACAGAAAAGATAAAATTTCAAATTTTTCTTTCCCAGTGTAGATGAATTTACACTAAGATAAGGCCAATTATTATTACTTTGACAACTGTTCAGATGATAACAAAAATCTCAACACTTTGTTTTGTTTTTTGTAAGTCGGGGGGGGGCGCGGGCTATGGATCAAGAAAGCCCTTTAATTAACCCTCTACCTGAGGAACCTGGGCTTAGAGTAGCCCAGATTACACTTCAGTGGTTCATTGTTTAGACATTTCATTATTTTGCCCACAAAATCGTTGTGGCTGTGCATATAACCACATTGCCAATCTTACTGATAAAATGCTGGTGTGGGAAGGCCCAGGAAATTGCTATCCACAGGTCCAGGTAAAGGGTTAACGTAAATTGTTACGAGCTTTCAGGGTTTGTTTGTATCCCAGCCCTAAAAAAAGAAAGTAACTGTTTACTTTCCATGGCAAAAAAAATGGTTTATCCTTCATGTAAGACTGACGGAATTAGCCTAGCACAAAATCTTCTATAAAAAGGATCCAAAGATTACAAGTATTGTACAGCCTTTATTGCGTAAAAGAGCTTACTCGTGTCGAAATCATGAAATCTTACACCAAGGACACACCAAAAAAAAATCCAAAAGGGAGGGGGGAGAGTGAGGTATGTGTGCATGGTGTGACTGTACATGCGTGTGACTGTGTACATGCGTGAACACACGGGTTGTTCCAAATGTGGACATTCAGATTGATTAGCTTCCAACATGCCTACATATTAAAACCATGGGGCTGCCCAAATGATTGCAAAACTGTATTTAAAAAGCATGTTTAATTTGTTTGTGGTTACAAGCATCATACCAGTTCCAAATGGTCCATCTTTGCTAAGTTATGTGGGTAGTATTTTCAAAGAAAGGGTCTGTGTAAACATGTAGTTAAACCTTAACAAATGTCGTTTAACACGTCTTGATATGGCAAAGAAAAAAACGATTTACAACGTTCTGGTATGGAGTTGGATAAGCCTGTTTGAAAATGCGAGATGTGTGTGTGTGTGTGCACATATGTGTGTTCACTTGAGCGTTTGTGCTTATGGTTATGTTTTTCATAGTAAATTCTGTTTGTGTGCTCATATGCATGATAAACATCTTGTGTGATAATGATTATCTTACATAAACCTCTATAAAAATGTGCTATATCTATTACAGATCCTCTGACTATAAATGTAGTAATGTTCCCAGTGAAAAATGGGGGAATATTATTAGGAGGGTCAATAACATCTCCAGGAATACCAATTACCATTCCTGTGATACCAGTGCGAGTTGTACCACACAGCGGCCAGGTAAGGAAGTAGTTGCGGGCGTTCATCGCAAGAGAAACGTAGTCATTTGATATGCCTTTCTGCTGACAGTATTATATGTGAAGGATTAAACCATATCACACAGGAATATGTGTCTTGTTCTCATCATAATCATTTGATTCTTATGTTTGTCCACTCTCCAATACAATATTTTGTTGGTTTTTAAATATGACCAGGTTTAATCACCTTAGATTTTCTTCATGAATTGTAAGCTGTTATATGCTTTTTGGGCAATGATTCTTTTCACTTAATTACACTTAGCACTTTCAAAAATGCCCCGGCCCCTGAGTACACGGGATGGCCGGGACTTGTACTACCTGATATCCAGCGAGTTGAAATCCTTTTTTTGCCCGGGTGTAAACCAGGCCATATGCCGGGACTTTCTTCATGGAGTTTCATTATTACGTAAACTTAACTCAGGACTAGGTCTGGTTACGAACGTTGCATTAAATGACTTAGCCTTTTTCCTGAACTCAGCTGAAGTCCAACTTTGCAGAAGGATAACGTATCTTTAATTTTATTTTACTCACCCCCAAGTACGCCTGCAAAGCCATGTGTATCACATGATTCATATGAGATTGTTTGATGTCAATTTTCACTTACCGATTTCGGAAAAATCGAATTTTTGTCCAGTTGTACTCCATATGCTTCCCACACACCGTATCGTAGTATAAATCGCAAGGACTCATGGGCAAAAAAAAAAAAAACAATTAGTATTGCACCCACTGGCGAACTGTCGATTCTGTGTTTTTTTGCGCCAGTGCTTCTATATTTCCTTTGACACGATGCTAAGCCACAACCCTCTTGCGGAATAATCTAAGCCAAAAGTCGTCCGACGGCTCCTCCTTCTTTTAACATAAATGACGTAAATCCGGTTTTTACGCAGGGGTTCTTTGGTTTTTTTTTTTTGTGCAGGTTTGTGTAAATTGCTTTCGGAGAGAAGTCTCAAGTACCATTTCTGTCTAATTGACGTCATTGATTCTGGTGTGTGCACCTGTCACTCCTTGCTCTCACGCGATCGATTTGTGGTGTGCCGTGATTTCACGGACTAGTCCGACGATGGTAGCCAAGAAGTCACAAATTTAGCCGTCGTCATTGTTTTTAATTAAGACAAAAAGCAAGGGGTATTTCTGAATTGTTAGGGCGATTTCAAATTATCCTATTATTTAAGACCTAGCGTCACTCTTGGGGATAAGGCCAAACTTTTTTTTTTTTTTTAACTAGGAGGCACGCATAAATACTTTATAATACCCCACATATACCCCGCAGTCATTATTACTTTTTTTGTAGGGGCTTGGCCGGCAGCGTCTGAGATATGTGTTTGAACGGGATTTTGGTTTCATCGGGGTGTTGCATTTGTTTTTACGCGGTGTGAGCTGACCTTTTAACCTCGTCACTTATTGCTTCTCCGGTTTTCATTCGGACTTCAATTCTGCTGGTTGAGAAATCGCTCCCTCCTATTTCTTCTTGAATTTACAATTTGTGATATCAAATTGTAAAACATATGGTATGTACAGTAATGTAAGCATTGCAAGAATTGACATAAATGCATGTTGAGTGCATATTGGCGGTATTTTGGTCTCTGTAACCTTGCAAAGTTTGAGTTCATTCAATACCGTATGTCACTTCAATACAACGAACTAGGACATGAGAATCAGCTGTTCGATAATGCCCAGTGCTAATGATAAATGGATTCGAATGTCCTAGTTACTAGGACTAGGAGTTCATGCGTGTCAAAAAAGCCGGGATTTGGGGTTGGGACCGGGACAAACAGAAGCGCAAGTTTCTACAAAAACGTAGGCCTATAAACGTAGTACGACAAAGCTACAATACACGAGATTGAAAGCAGCATAATCAAAAACGAATCGCACAATCGGGTTTGATGCATTTTGACGATTTGTCCCGGCTAGCAGGGGTCGGGACTTGGCCGGGGTTTGACATAAAAATGTTGCCCCGCAGGGCCGGGACTTGGCCGGGACATGGCCGGGGAGTTTATGTCGTGTGCAAGTCCCGGCCATCCCTTTGTACCCAGGGGCCGGGACATTTTTTGATAGGTGCATTAATCAGCTCCTAGCCTGCTTGGCCTTATTTGTCAATCTTTTCAATATAAATGTTAAAAATTGAGATAAAATTGGATGATGAAACAAAAATATATATATAAGGATCTTTGATTTATTACAATAGGCCCATTGACATTACTAAATGAGAAGCCTTAGGTAAAAAAGAGAAAATTATTGGATTAGATTTTTTTTTACTTAAAATAGTTGAAATTTAAAAAAAATCAAAGCTAACTTACATGTACCTACCCTATTTTAAGCCTGTTACACCAGACAAAGAATTTTTGTTTTAGGCCATATTTCAATTCTTGTTGTTTGTGTATCTAGGTGCAACTTCACAACCAGTACAACCAGTGGGTACAACAACAATAACAACAACAACAAGACCAATACCACCAGTGAAAACAAAAGTGCCTTCAAGAACGACTAAACCAGGTTTGTGTTTATTCAAACTTTGAACGCAACCACAGTGCCAACTATGATTGCTGCCATTGTCATGTAGATCTTTGGCACTTCTCTTTCCTGCATCTCAGTGTTGTTCAAGAGGAATCACACCACTAAATTACTCCCCATAGACTTGTGTACAAAATGACCACTCATTAAAGTGATTTATTGGTATGAATCTATTGGCACATATATAATGAAATATCCCTAAATAAAACGTACCAGATGGTTTTCATGGCCATTGGAGTATTCCTTGCGAAAAAATCCAGATTTATTCCGACAAATGTACACAACTGTACAGCAATCGTGGAAGCTACCATGTTTATTCCCTGTGGTATATTTACAACGCCGCATGCAATACCGAAACAGAAGCCAGCGAAAATATATCCCATACGCGCATATATCATGTGCAAGTTTGCCACAAGCCTCATCCTTGTGAACTTCGTTGAGCACACAAAGGATAGGAGCGAAGTTTGTTTAGAATTTTTTATTGCAAAAAAAACTACACTTTTTAAAACCTCAGTGATTTGAGAAAATGTTAAGAGGGGTGTGTTAGATATCATTTTGTGATTAACAAAGGTTTTAGTTGGCCTAAACACTAACAATCCATGAAAACGTGGACATTTGAAAAGGGGTCGCGTAATATTTAGTTTTATTGCAGTCGCACTGTAACCACTGACCTCTATACAATGGATTGGGTACACAACAGTAATTGTATATTAGATGAATGGAGCAACAGGCAGGCATCTTGGTCTACCGAACACAATACCGTTCTAGAGACACCTGTTTAACAGAAGTTGTATCCCGGGTGCACGTTTTAGAGACATGCCATCCCATACGCGCAAATACAATGAGCTCACTGAATTGGCTTGATTCTGTAGTCTGTTATGTCGCTTATCCACATTTCAATGGGAACAATTTTGTATAAATGACCGGCTCTTAACCACCTGCTTGGGCTCTTTTTGGATGACCAATATGGCCATCAGTGCTTCAATTACGAAGCCCAGGTTTCCAATCCATTGTATAGAGATCAGTGTTTGAAACCCACTAATGCGTTGATCAGCAATTCACTCTTTTAACTTTACCGCGTAGCGCTTTTTGTATGATGTAGAGTTTCCTATTGTTATTTTAAGAACTATATTCTCAACGAATACAAGGTACTTTTATAAAAATTGCACAAGTATGCTATTTTTGATAAATTTATATTTTAAAGGAAGAAACGTAATTAAGCGGTGTTTTAATTTCAATTGTTAAAAGTACAACGCGGATCGATGCGATAGTTCTTTCATACAGATGACAAACCACCGATCATTTTCCACTTGGTGTGAACGACTAAAACATGCTTGTGGCAAACGATAGCATAAATAATAAACGTGGCCGGCTTCCTTAATAGTCTACTGATTCGAAAGTTAAGCGTGGAAAATGGTGTTTTCTTGCAAGAATTACTCCAAGGACCATGCCAACCCTCTGGTACGTCATATTAGGGATATTTCATTATATGTACCGATAGATTCATACCAAAAATCCTTTACACATTCATTTTCTCAGCTATAAAAGCGACTGATTCTTCAAACCTGATTTTGGGAGATTAGGACCTACTCTTCAACAAAAATGAAAAAAGTCATATGATGAAGCGGCGATTTTTTAGTTCATGAGTGAAGCTAACTCTAATCGTACCGAGTCGGCAGAGCGGGCGAAAAAAAGTCTAGGACTATCTCCGTTGCCCTTGATTAAGCATATTGTTCAAAATGGTGGTGTGAAAGTGTGGGTGTTTGCTCGTCAAGCTGATGAATTTCGTTAAGCAAAATCGGCCTAGAAGGTTGTTATTTTCAGTTGTTTTGGTTGTTTGTCGCATGTGTAACCCGTACCCACGATATCAGAGTCAATCCTGCACGTATGTGTTTGTTTGTGTAGAAACCGCGGCGTCGGAAAGCGCGCTTTTTTCCTAGCGAAACCTAGATAAAAAGATACGTTCGAATAACAAACACGAAGCAAAGAAGCAAGCACTGGATTGCACTGTGTACTGTGATTAATTTACGTACGTAAAAATTCCATTCGTATCAAGGAGGTATGCGCACCGTCTGTATGAAGTGCAGTAGTAAAAGGAACTTCTACTGTGATGAAGTTTTTAATTGGGCGTACTCGAATCAAAATAGAGCGGTCCATAACGAAAAGTCATTCCGATTATTAAAGACACTATCAGTGATGTGCTAAATCAGGCAAATTGAAAAAAATCATCAAAAAACAGATGTTTGCATACATGAACAAGTACAGGTATCCTACATACCCTGCAAATATTAAGACCCGAAACCTAATAAGGACAGGAGCGGAGATTTTAGTCATTTCTGTAGCGAACGGACACTTACTACAACACAGTAATTGAATGGAGATGTTATCTGGAACCACTGCCGTTTTTACTTTTTCTGTCAATTCTCAGCTGGAAAGGTAACTTCTGAGAATTCTACAAACTTATCCTTCACTTTGAAGTCTTCCTGCAAATTTCAATATTTTTTCAAATCAAAAAACTGGGGGATAGTGTCTTAAAGAATGCATCTGGATTGCTCGTATATTAGGGTTGCATTGCGAATGGTGCAGCAGGCGTTTGTAAATTGAATATTTATGGGGAGCAACCAAAGTTTGTTAGGGAGGGTCCCACTCCCCTTGTCCATGCGCAGTGGAAACGCTTGCAATATTAATGTTTTATTTCGGAGTTGTGCCGATGTTTTTTGTTTAATGTTAGTTGTATTTTAGTAATAGATTTATTTTTATATTTGTAGAGGGAGTTTGTTATGATATTTATTATTTATTTGTCAGTGTTTGTGTTCATTTATTCGAAGGGGGAGTTTGTGGCGATTAGTCTTCTTTTTAGTGTATGGTATGTTCGACCTCAGGCGGTTGGCATGCTGACGCAGGTGCCCGGGGATGATTTGCCCCACCTCTTAACATCCTCGAGTTATAAAGGTCGGGGCTACGGAAAGTGAAGAATATAACCATTTAATTAAATGGTTGTTTGAAAAGTTATAGGATAATAGAATAGCATGTGAAAAGGGGGTCAAATTCGAAATATATGTTTATTAGGAGCCCTCATGGTTCTTTGCATGAAGTTATTATTGTTATATTATTATACTTCATGGTACTATATTCATGGCTATTTTTACGTGAATTGAAGTTTGCAAAGATGTACAAATTTTCGGTTTCTTGTTTGTAGTTATGGTACATCCCTACCTGAAGGCAATAGTTGTTCCGAATTGCATTTATAACATTGTTGCTATTCACAGTGGTCATTGCGTCACAATTTTTGCCAAGGTGCAAAGAACAAAGGTGACCCCCGTGATCGGGCATCAAAAATGAAACAAAGGCAACACGAATTGATAAAACATCGTGTATGGGGACATGAAATATTGTTAAAAATATTAGCCTCATTTCATGGTTTATTTACGTTAAAATAGATGCACATTTCCCAAATAGTAAGTGTGACAATACAACGACGATGGAATATGTACCAAGGCAAGCTAATATGTACCAATTTCAAACGGTAATAGCGTGGGATGGGAACCCTTTTCCACCGAGGCTAACCTGGGACATTGCACAGAACCAATCGCACGTGGATTAGCAGTCTACAGAGCCGCGTCTGGCCTAGCTGTACTATGGGACAGTTCTGTCAATTGCAGTTTATACGCCTTTCGAGAGTTGGTTGGGATTCTTGTACAAAACTTCATTAAAAAAAAGGTCCAGTGTAAACGGGGTGTAAACCAATCTGATAGTATTTAAATTTATTATCGAACAACAATCCATGAACATGGCAAAAAGCGACCCACTCCCCTTGTCCTTGCGCAAGTTACAAATACCTAAATTACATATTACAGGCCCGTGGTACTTGCAAAAGACACGCAAGCCGTTAATAAATACCGCGACACGCCGACATATTCCATACTGTTTTTAAGCATGGCCAAATTACGAAGCAGAAAATGATGCTTTAAACTTGTGTAGGACAACAGTGTTTCTCGGCCTTTGGTTGTATAATTTATCGCAGTATACGCTCAGAAGAAATCAAGAACGTAATTATTTTCTGAAGGACGTGGATAGTTTGTAGTCGGATTCCTAATTAAGTCACCATAGGGATTCCCCGTTATTTACAATTTACGGGCAAAGGGAGGGGTGTGTTTGCAGGAGTAATTTTTCTACCCATGCAGGTTCGGCCACACGTCGTAGCAAATCGTAATATAGTAACGACGGACAACAAATTGAAATGTCCTTATTCATATTGTTCTTTCTGATAAACTATCAGGAGCTCTGAAGAGAGGTTGTATCCCTCCCTTCAATTTGGCCAAGTTTAGCTCGCAGTGTCACTCTACACTTAGGGAAAAAAAAAAGGGCTACACGATTTTATTTTAAAGGAAGTCCCAAGTAAGGTTCTACATGTAAACATTGGTTTTAACATTACTGTTAGAATCCAAACACTGTGTACGAGCTTTGTATGGCCTGTGGTCAAAATTGTTACCCTAAACATAATTGACCTGCTGTTTTCACATACCGCACAGTCATTTATGTCACTTGCATGTAATGGTCTTGGGTGGTGCCCCGGAGCTACCTTTCTCGCGAGTAGGTTCAAGGTCATCTAGAGGTAATTCCCAAAAATGGTTAGAATTATAATTGTATGGTGTATCCACATTATGTCGATCGATTTTCATGACACTAAAATAAACTACCATGGGGTAGTGTTCCCACATGTTGGTGACCTCATGTGACCTGAAAATGGTCAGAATTATAAAATTGCGTGTGGATCAACATAATGTCGATCGATTTATGACACTTAAAGAAAGGACCTTGGGTAGTGTCCATATGTTGGTGACCTCATGGACCTCGCTGATATACCTTTAAAATGGTCAGAATTCTTGATAAAAATACTTGGTGTATCCCACCTAGTCGATCGTATGACACTAGATAGAATGCCATTGGGTAGTGTCCTACATGTTGGTGACTCAATGACCTTAATATGGTCAGAATTATAAATTGCTTGGTGTATCCACATATTCGATCGATTTTCTAGACAATAGGATACATTGGCCCTTGGGTAGTGTCCCACATGTCGTTGACCTTAGTGACTTGTGTGACCTTAAAATGGTCAGAACTATAAAATTACTTGGTGTCTCCACATATGTTGATCGACTTTTCATGACAATTAGATACATTGGCCTTGGGGTCGTGTTCCACATGTTGGTGACCTAATGTGACCTTGTGACCTCTCATGTGGCCTGAAAATGGTCAGAATTATATATTTGCTTGGTCTATCCACATAGTCGATCGGATTCTATGCAACTTAGATAGAATTAGAATGACCTTAGTAGTGGTCCCACATGTTGGTGACCTCATGTGACCGAATATGGTCAGAATTATTAAAATTGCTTAGTGTATCCACATATGTCGACCCATACGATGTCTATGAATTAGCTAGAATGACCCTTGGGTGTTTGTCCCAACATGGTTTGGTGACCTCATGTGACTTAAATTGATCAGAAATATAAATGCTTGGTTGTTGTTATCCAACATATGTGATCATTTCTATGACACTAAGGATAGATGACCCTTGGGTAGGTCAAAATGTTGGTGAACCTCATTTGACCTTAAAATGGTCAGAATTATGGAAATTGTTGGTGTATCCACATATGTTGATCGATGACACTAGATACATTGGCCCTTGGGTAGTGTTCACCATGTTGGTGACCTCATGTGCCTTTGTGACCTCATGTGGCTAAAAAATGGTCAGAATATATATTGGATTGGTCTATCCCCACATATGGCGATCATACATGTTGCTGACATCAGGTAACCTCGGTGGCCTTAATATGGTCAGAATTATTAAAATGTTTGGTGTATTCCACATATGTCTATCGATTTTATGACACTTAGATAAAATTCCCTGGGGGTAGTGGTACCACATGTGGTGCCCTCATGTGACCTAAATGATCAGAATTATAAATTGCTTGGTGTATCCAAATATGTTGATCGATTTCTATGACACTAAGATATAATGTCCCTTGGTTAGTGTCCACATGTTGGGACCTCATGGACCTTTATGACATAATGTGGACCTTTAAATTGTCAGAATTAGAATTATAAAAATTAGTTGGTGTATCCACATATTCAACGATTTTCATGGACACTTAGATAAACCTGTGCATAGTGTCCCATGCGTTGGTCACCTCATGTGGCCCTTGTCCTTCATTACAAATCACGATGGCAGACGACAAATGCGTTCTGTGAACACTGTATTTTTAATTTCATTTGGCACTTTTCCTGCTCCCCTTTTTAATATCATTTTTTAAAAATGCCTTGTTAAATATGATTTTACGCATTTCTATTCAAAATTTGACCAGAATAAAGTCAAGTTTGACAAGGATTCTGGTCAAATTTAAAATTTTCCCGTCAAAATTTGACCAGAAAAACTTGTAAGACACATGTTCAAGTCAAAGTGACGAGGTATTTTTCAGAGTGTAGTCAATCGAATGTTAGAAAGATTTTTATTGACAAAACTGATTGCGGTTCTGTTTGGCAATAATTGTGAAACCTATTAATGGGTAATTCTAAAAACTAATGAACAAAAAGCTGAAATTCAACATTCTTCAGCGGAAACGGCAATTGTGAGCTAAGTGTGAGCACAATTCAGAGCCCCAGATCCCTCGGAGATCATCTGTATTCTTGCTTTAATAAATCTTACACCCTTACCATGATCATTGTTACATTCAAAGCCTAAAATTTAGCCCTTTTTATGTGCCATAAATACAATATAGGCCTACCTGTGCACCTATTTGTATATGTGTCATGCTTTTTTCTTTTTAACATAATATACTTTAAAAGTAAAACCCATACATTATTTTTGTGCGTCTGCAATGGAGTTGAGGAAGACCCATACTAATTCAAAATCTGTATGTCCGTCCGTGTGTGTATGTGTATGTTTGGGTCTGGTATGCGTGTATACAGTATGGTGTGTATATTTGTATGTGTGGAGTGGTTCAGCATGCTAGATGCAGCTCCACAAGCAAAAGGCATTTAAAGCTGATACTTGCTAGTGGGAAGGGATCGGCAATGAAATTCGGTGAGTGTGGTCAACTTCAGTGCCAACACATTTTGAAAGTCATTTCAAGGAATATGGGACCGGTCATCCCAAAGTCAAAATGGTTGGATGATCATGAAAATTGGTAGGTAATCCGATTGGGGTGAGGTCACGTATGATAACAAATGGAAAACTATATGAGTACACGGGTACATTAACTTGCAATAATAGCACTTTTTTGAAGAGCGCCCAATTTTTCAAACATTTTTAGATTTTACATGGTGGTATTGTAAGGCTAGTAAACTATACCGGATGAATGGGTCAAGCTGAAAATGTCTATGTGTCGCAAACGACGGAAGGAATTTTGTAATTAGAATAATTAATATCGGAGATCTCCGATAATATAATTCAATGACTGCTGGAAACGAACTTCAAGGTGAAATAGCCGGGAAATAGACTGGAAATAGTGCCATGTACGTTTCTACGCTCAATTAGTTCTTTATTGGCAGGCAGCAAGTTATAGTCATTTCATAGGTGGCACATTTAATCATGGACGGACATAATCTTAGAATTTCCGGCAGAGCTAAAAAGTACAATCTAGGATCCCCAATTTCAATTACAAAATCGGCTTATTTTATTAAAAATCCACAGATTTTTTTCGCAATCTCGTTCGCAGTTGTAGTTTCCTAACAATACCAACATAAACTGTGCAAAAAGTTTGAAAATTGGGGTGGGGTCACTCTAAAAAAAATGTGCTGTTATTGCTGTATCAAGCACAAAAATCAAACCAATAACTCCACTCAAGCTCCAACTCACTTTTTATGAAGCTTTAGCACAATTGGTGCTCTTGTTTAGCGATAGAGCAATTGAAGAAAGATTTGCATGTTTCAACACGCTCACACCTACTTGAAAGTTTTTACTAGAAGTTAGTTTAGAATTGCAGTGTCCCCAAAAGCCTTGAAAATTAACACAAATGGGACAGGACAAATCATACTCAATGGTTTGCTACTAGTCCAAACATTATATTATGTTTTAACCTAGCATGTTACACCTGTAGTGATAGGGCACACACCAAAAAAAGAAGTGAAACCTTTGTCTGTTACCAACCAAAAAAAAGCCATCCAAAAATTATTATTGCAAGAAGAGTGACTTACATTAAGGTTTTTTGAAATGGGATTTAGACCAAAATGACAGAATTTCCAATAATTTTGTGTTTGTTTGTGCATGTGTTGGGCGGTTACGCATAGTCACACAATAGTATTGACCATGCAGAGGAATCTACTGATGCATAATAATTAGTGTTACCAGTTTTACCATTCACAGGTGGTAAGAATCCAAACTTCCTGGGAGACACGACCATAAAATATGATGATGAAGCTCCTAAACAGGATCCCCTGGAGCAAGGAGGAGTCAATGGAAGTAAGTGTTTACAAATAAGAGATGATAACTTCAAACCCCAATTAACCCCCTCCCCTCCCCTCACCCCCCCCCCAAAAAATTCTTTTTCTCTGAACCATTGGCTCTACTATTGTATTTATGCCTACCGTGTTGTTCCTAATAAACGCCCCTGCTCTAATAAACGCCCCCCTAAGATTTTTGGATAAAACAATTCAAGAAAATGAGTTAAGCTCACCTAAATCGCACGATTTAATGGCCGGGACTGTCGTAATCGTATCATAATAGCTGTTGTCATCAATGCTTTCTGATCCATCACTAATGGTAATTGGCCGCCCAAGCCCATTATAACTAAATCTTAGAGCACAGTAATGCACTTTCTTGTTGATTTCGCCAGGCGACCCTCGCTTATAAAATGATCCTTAGATATCCAAGAACATCGTCAGGCATGTGGTTGTTCAGAAAGCTTACCGTCGCAAAGATCGGGCAAGGTGTTTTTTGCAGATTTCCAAATGGCTTCCAAAATAGCGTGGGATATAGCATGTTCGTAGTTGCTATGACAAAAGTTACTAGACAACATCTTTGCTATGGCGAGTGTGACGTATAAAATAAGCGTGTTTAAGGTGATTTTTGCATGATTTTTGACTTTCCATTTTTGACTGAAATAAACGCCCCCCATTTTGAAAAATGCACCGCCCCCGGGGCGTTTATTAGGAACAATACGGTAGTCTGTATTTTTTTTTAATTGATCAATGACAACACAGTAGCCTGTGAGACACATTCTGCTACTGTTAAAGCACAAAACATTAAAACAGTAATATGTGGTATCTGGAAGAATACAACAAATCAAACTTGCTTTGATTTTGGTCTTAAATGAAGTTTATGCTGGAAATGCATCACCATTTTTTGTTTAAAAGCCAAAAAAATGACAAAAACTTGATGAAAACCAACTTTAAAAAAAAAATTCAGAAAAGTCATCACCAAGATTTTTTTTGTTTAAAAGCCAAAAAAATGACAAAAACTTGATGAAAACCAACTTTAAAAAAAAAATTCAGAAAAGTCATCACCAAGATACCTTACTTCCAAAATTTCATTTAAATGGGACATACCATTTTAACGTGAATGGTAATTATGTGTATCCCAATATTATAGCCCATAGGATACTGTATAAATAATTTCTGGTTGTTGTCAACAATTTCATCAAATTAAGCATGGTTGCTTTTTTTCCCTACTGTAGTGGTTGTTGGTGTAGCGGTAGGATTTGCAGCCTTTTTCACCGTTTTGGTCTTGGGCACGATATATTACTTCTCAAGGCGGCATAACCGGTTCAGAAGAGCAGATGAAGTTGTCCTGGTGGGGGACAGTGGCACCAGTGTGGCTTGAAGTATTTGGTAAGAAATATAAAACCTGTGGGGTCACTACCCCTTTTGAGTTCAAGACCCCTTAAGAATGGGTCACAAAGCTAACTTGAACAAAAAAATTGGTCACAAAGTCATTTGAATAATTCAGAAAAGCAATCATGCAAAATAAGGGTGCTCCTCTTTCAAAAGGGACCAGTATATATACCTTAGTTCACCAACATCGATTGAATGATGTAAATAAAATCAAGACTGCTGCTGACTGCCTCAGAATTATTGGTAACCATCAGTACCAATAATATCTATAAGATGAGCTACCCCCCCCCCCCCCCAAAAATGTGAGTTCTTAATAGAGGGTATCAGCATTATTGGTAACCATCAATACCTATAAATTCTATAAGATGAGCAATCCCACCCAAACTTTTTTGAGACACCCTGTATAGTGAAGCCATTCAGAAATTAAAGAAACTATCAAGAACTCGATGCTGGTATATGATTTCAAAAATATGCACATGTGCATGAAAGTGCACATTGTCAAATTAAATTCAGCTGATCATCAATGACATGAAAGTATATTTAGGGCTACGATAACAAGATATATAAATAGTTGCATCATTCTATATCTTTTTCGTCCATTGTGTGATTGCTTGAAACCTTCCCCAACCTTCAATCCGTCTTGCATCAATCAATATTGGAGTACTTTAAAAGTGAAAATATTTGTGCTACATTAATTTTCGCACTTTTTGCACAATTCTGAGCAAGCACGAAATTAAGAACACATGAAAATGTTTATATTTTGTGTAAGTCTATGTGGATAGCTGAAAAAAGTGAATTTAAAAACAGGTGAAAATGCTATCAATCAATCAATCAATCAATGAAATTTATATAGCGCCAAAATAAAAAAACATTGTGTAATAAGGCACTGAAACACAAACAGTATATAATAACAATGAAAAAGTCACTACTGATAAGCAATCTGGAAGAGATGGAATTTGAGAAGTTTCTTGAATGAGGTTATGGATGCAGCATTTTTGATGTCATCTGGAAGAATGTTCCACATTTTTTGACCGGCACAAGAAAAAGACCGGTCAGCGAATGATATTCTGTGGATTCTAAGTTCAACAAGCTGTGTCGATGAGGTGGAGGAACGTAGATATCGGCGAACTGGTTGCAGATGAAGCATGTCAGTACCAGAACTTTGAATTGAATGCGATATCTTACTAGCAGCCAGTGAAGGTCAATGAGTTCAGGTGTGATGGAGTCATATTTACACTTGTTGGTGATAACCCTTGCAGAAGTTCTTTGGACATTCTGAAGTCTATTTAACAGAGAATTGTTGATGCCAATAAGGAGGCTGTTACAATAGTCCAATCTGGAAGCAACAAGGGTATGAACAGCAGTCTTGGTTGCTTCATGGGCGAGCATTTTGCGAGCTTTACTGATTTTGTTAAGTTGAAAGTTTGCGGATTTTATCATGCTTGCAATTTGAGCTGCCATTGACATCGCCGAATCAAACATTACCCCGAGATTTCTCACTGGGTTAGGCTGCTAAAAATTGCAGAAGCGCAAAAAATTCAATGCGCGAAAAGTACCACTTTTACAGTAGTCCCCTGGATGAAGAAGCAGAACGGTCGTGTTTCAATATTGGTCAGGGGAGGGTGGGAAACACTATACCATCAGCTGTTAAAATTGTGCAACAATTTTTGTCTGGAAAACCTGAGCTAAGAATAACTTATACAATATACGTCATAAATATAATTGTTGAACACATTTCGAGTAGTTTCATGGATAAATGGAATCATACTAACCATAAAATGAATTAAAACATTTTGTCTGACGATGCACTTTTTGAAATTTGCGCTAGTGTATATGGGATATGTATATGTGTTAAGCAATACGGACGGCACAGAAGCGTCATACACCTTCACGTGTGACGCTTCATAATGTGGATTTCCTATGACATGTATGACGCAAACGTTGCCAGGCCTCCGTATAGCAGAACCTTTATATACACTAGCATGATTTTGAAGTAAGTTAGCCACATGGTAGACTAATAGGTTTAATTCATGTATGGTTAATATAATTCGTTTTCAATTAAACACTTCATATAATAATTTTATAGAGTATATTGTAAAATATTATTATGTTAGTTTATTATTCATGTATTACAATTTAAAAAAAACACTATCAGTGATTTGATAAATAAAAAACCTGAAAACACATCAAAATCAGATTTTTGCATGTTGTAACAACTCCAGGGTTTTCTAACATACCCTGCAATTATATACCATAAGCAAACTAATACCACAAAATTGGAAATTTTTATGTTCTTACTGTCTGTACGGACACTTACTACACACGACTTGAATTGGAGATTATATTTTAATACTGCCGTTTTTCTGTCCTTTTCTGTTAAGTTACTTTTTCTCACAGAAAAATTATGAGAATTCACAGATTTATCATTCACTTTTACTATTCTGCACATTCCAATATTTTGACCTTTCGGATAAGCATCTGATAGTGTCGTTCATAACCATTTATTATTTTACATTGTATGACTTGTTTTTTTGACAGGGAGGGGAAGAAAAGAAGAGGGGAGTGGGGGGACACCCTTTTGACCATTCCCAAAGAGACCAGCCTTTACCAGCACAGTGCCTTGGACCAAAGTTCAGTGACCACCTTAACAAGTATGACCCCATGGAACTTTGCTTTTTTGCCAAAGTACTTGGCAAAACTGTGCTTTGCATGACTATCTTGACATTGTTTATTGTTTTCCACATTATATTTAGTCTGCAAAAAATTGGCAATGTTTGAATTAAACTAGAGCTGTACTTTGTGGTAAATGTGTTCAAAATCATGTAGCCTTTTTTTAAGTCTATATTTATTTTCTTACAAGTTGAAGTCACACACCAAGGTCTTCTTCAAAGTAAAGCAGTCACAGATGGGTGGTGTCCTTCATGGGAAGCAGAGACAAGTTGGCTGGACTATAAAGGCTTCTGTCTGAGGGAGTTATGAAGTGTACATCCACTTGATAGAAAGTGGTCCACTAGACTAATAGACCATTTGCACGATCCCCATAATGATCCGTATTGTGCCCATTTCCATACGGGAAATTTTACCAGCCTCAGTCGGCTAAAAACATTTACGGGTTATGAGCGTTACACGTATACCGAGAAT
Organism: Ophioderma brevispina; assembly: GCA_023653785.1. NCBI lineage: Eukaryota > Metazoa > Echinodermata > Ophiuroidea > Amphilepidida > Ophiodermatidae > Ophioderma > Ophioderma brevispina. Next base: position 47,278 of record JAMKCH010031983.1, on the reverse strand, counting down.
ACCAGAAAACTTACCATATCTGTGACGTTGCACTATAGTTGTGTAATCGGCCGGGGCAGGTGACAAGTAGGGCGCAATTACGATCGAAAATATACTTTTTGTCATGTGAATGTCAACACCAGGGAGTAGATGGTTTTTGTGTCTTTGATATTCTTCTACATTTTTTGTAAGATTAGCTTCAAGGTTGAAAAGGTACTTGTATTGTAATTTTAGGCGCTGTTCGGCGAAGGAGACTTCAACGAAACAACAAAATTTTTTGTAAACATGAACTTGGTAACAAGGTTCCCGGATGGAAATGGGCCACAATACGAGATGCCATTTGGGTATCGTCAAATGGGCTATTGCATTACCGCTTACAGGAAGTGAAAGCCCAATGTGGTAGGTACTTCATGTGATTAATCATGTGATAGCAGTGAGGGGTATGTCCTTCATGTAAACAGAGACAGAGTTACCTGTGGCAAAGACGCCACTGAGGAATTATGCATCTAATGGATAAGCTGTATAATCCCTCAATGGGACGTCTTTGCATAAGGTTATTCTGGTTTACCAGCATGCTACATGAAGGATACGCCCCATGCTGGTGCAACTCATGTGATTAATCATGTGACTAGCAGTAGTATCATAATCCTTCATGTAACCAAGAGACGAGTTGGCTTCTGGTAAAGACTTACATTGAGAGATTATGACAGTTTTTAAGGGATAAAAGTTTGATAATATCTTCAATGTAAATTTTCTGCTAGACTAATTTTATGACCTGCTACATAACAAAAGGAGAAGGAGGGAATAGAACCCAAATAAGGTTGGAAAGTGTTCATCAATACATCTGCATCTCAAGAAAGTTTAAAAACTCCAAGATTGAAATCCATCAAACATCTTGGACAAATTTAAACTACCTGATTGTGCCACCATCCGATAATCAAAGCAAACGCACCACAATATGCAAAGCTATTGTGAGAATACTGCTTTGCTTAACAAATTGATTGGTTGTGTTATTTTTGTCCTTACACATAATTTGGTTGGTGGGTAAAAATGAAGTTTTGTAGTTTCTAAATTAATCTTTTTATTAGTGCAATTTGAATTGAGGGTATAGTGCCAAATTGGTGTTTTGTCACTTTGAAATTGGCTGCAAAGAAAAAGTGTTAGATTTCTTGTGAATTGTAAATGTTGAAATCAGAGATAAATGACTAGTCCCACCTTCCACTCAACATTGTAATTACGAGACATATTTTGTTGTACGAGTTCAAAAAGGGGGTATCTGCAATAGCTGCCATTTGTCAGAAATTACCATCAAAAAATATTAGTGCTAATCTGGTCAGTGATTTTTGAAATGCGTTTCAAGCAACAGAGTCACCTTGAAAACATTTCAAGAGCCACTATGACTCGAGGAAAGATAAATTGAGATATCCTAATCCTGAAAGCACACAGAAGAATCACTGGCAGCTATTGCAATACGAACATTCTTGTACTCACATGACGATTTATTTTGTATTAATCCCTGAGGTCTACTGAGCGATTAGACATCGAGTTTAATGTGATGATTTGGAACCAGTCAGAGAAATGGTATGAAAAGCTTAAAGTTTGTACATATATAGTAGGTAGGTCTTGATGGTACTTCAGAAGTTAATCATGCTATATCATGTACTAAGCCAATTAGGGATACCATAAGAAAGGTGGTTAGACCTCAGGGGGGCTAAGGGCAGTGTCAACCTGAGCTTCCGAGTAGTATTCCTATTGTGGTTTGTAACTTTGCAAATATTTGATGAATGTCTGTAAAAGTTATACATTTCTAGAAAGAAAATGGACGATGAACCCGATTATGGCATCAGATTATGTAAATAACTTTCCGATTTGAGAAAAATACTAAAAAACATGAAAAACATAAAAACAATAAAACAAGTAAAACAAAAACAATTTGAATTTCATGATTCTTATATTATTTTTAGAAAACAAGACAAATTGTCTAGGGACGTTTTTTTCATTTTGAAAAAATAGAGGCTAGATGATCTTTGAAAAAAAATATAAGGAAAAAATGTCCAAAAAGGGTGATTTTTACCTTTCTTTCCAAAAATTGAGATATATTGGAGAATATCTTAGTTAGAAATCGAAAATGAAAAGGAGAAAACCGTCCCTAGAGACGGACGATTGCTATAGTAGGAAGCTTAAACAATCTTTTACTTCGGACTTTGTGGAGTTATTTTTTGAAAATTTGCCAAATTTTGCCAAAATTGAACATGGAAAAATCTGTGTTTTTAGTAAAAAAGTGATTCTTTTCACGCCATTTCAAGCGTGTCTCTTTCAAATAACTTTATCTTTGAACTTCAAAAATTAGTGTTTTTTTTATGTGTGCAAGTGATGAAAAAATACATCTTTATGCATTATTGAATCAAACCTCTTTCTCTCTAACGCCAGAAATCAGAAGAAATTGAAATTTCGTAGGTTAAATTAGCGATTTGTGTAAATTTTCAAAATGTATTTTTCGTTTTTCTAAGATGCGTTCATGCAAACGTACATAACAAAACATGAGCACGCTTAATTATGCAGCTAAAATCACTGCGCGACGCTATGCTGCCCGCCTTGTGCCTGACAGCGTGTAATGGGCTTACATCCCGCGTTAAGGGACCAGTGGTTTTGTTGACTTTAAATGGTCCAAATAGCCTTCTTTAAATCGGCAAAAACATACAACGCAGAATTGGTCTGCATTGGATAACCTTTGTTGTACCGATCGAACCAGGTTGATGTTTAAAATGGTGCGCAAAAATCAGAACGAGTAAAACAAAAGCATAAGGGTTAACACTGCCCTTTTAAGGATGTGTGTCTTCACTATGAGATGTTTGAGCATTAGGTGCTCATGTCCCAATAATTTAAAAATTGTGTATCGAAAATCAAAGTTTTTCACCATTTGACTTGGTTTTTCAATTGATAAACCGAGTTTATAATTGCCTTATAGTTTGGTTTGGTATTCAATGAAACATGTCCCCTAGGATTTTGGGTGGCTAAAGTTGATTTTCTTGCTGTTTTCATTTAATAGGTCCAACAGTCAGAAATGATGGGGTTCAAATTGTTCGGACTGCTGCCCCCTCTTCAAGGGGGGAAATTTACTAACAGGAAAAAAATTAACATCGAGTCAAATTTGTGTTTTAATTACATTTAACATGTTCGGCTCCTTATAAGGATTAGAAAAAATATATATTTCTAGGTTCGCGACCTTTAGTTACAGCGCTAACGCCCCTAATGGTTCAAGGTCTCCTGGGGCTAAAATTTACCAATGCCAGATTTTTGTTGAAACTGGTATAGTTGTTTGTATTGGCTCACAGGATCCAAACATGTATTATTTTCCAGTGTGTGACTTTGGTTGGCGAATTACATAGCAAAATGTCGCAAGGGTCTACATAAAGGTCTAATGGGTGTCACCAGATCTTTCCCTGTATGTCGCAATGGTGTAATCAAAAATCAATTAAAATGCATTATTTCTGTTTCATATGACACAAGGAATCATGTTGACACCACTTTCACAACCTCAGAACATTACCCCCAGGGTGACCTTGACCCATTACGGGCTATAATACCGCTTTAACAAAAGGTTGGAACCTAGGCCTTATTTTTTGTAACCCTTATGAGGAGACACGCTGTTAGTAATACATTAAAACACAATTTTTGACTCGATTTTCCCTGTACTAACATTTCGCCCCTTGAAGAAGGGGCAACAGTCCCAAAAATTTTTCTGACAGTTAGGTCCTATTGAAACCCAAACAGCAACAAAATCATTTTTAGCAATGAAAATCCTACAGGCATACACCCACCCACACCATTAAATCATTTGGTGAATTAAGTTTTTCAATAACAGATTGGGATTTTCCAACGTTCAATTTTTGTTTAATTATTTGGACATTGCGCACTCATATGTGGGGTGTTCATTAATAAGTAAAAATTACAACTCGGATAATGAATGTGTGATTACATTGGCTTAACCTGATTGTAAAATAAAATTGTCTGTACACAAGGTTGATACACTTGGATATGGTTTTTGTGCTCAAACTTAGGGACAAAAATTAATATTTTAGACTTTCGCTCTATGAACCGATCACTTTAATGGGTCTTTAAGGTCCAGTCAACTCCACATCCCAATCCCTTGAGATGTTGTAAATAGTCATGAAAGTTGAGGAAACAGGTGATAACCATTGCATAATTAGATAGACATTTAGGCCTGTATTCCAAAAAGTTGTTTGGCGTGTTTAAAGCTAAGCGATCGTTTATAAATGAGAGATAAACATATCGCTTAAGTAACAACATTCCAGAAATGAGTTTAAAGTTAAACGCAATTTTAAACTTAACTCCGCCAAAATGCTCGAAATTTAAACTATGTGCAGGGCTAGTTTAGAAGTGTTTTTAGTGGTTTGGTTTGCTTCAAGTGTCATTCTTGCCCTGTCCAATTAGACAACAGCATGTCCGCATTCATTCTCACGCAGTTTGTGCCGCACCCTAATCCAACAGAAGCCTGATACACGTTGTGCGCTCAAACCTTAAACACAATAGGGTTTTTTTAATATTAATAACGCTCAAGTTACGCGTCTCAAATAACGAGGATGTTATTCATGTTTAAAGTTTCTGTTTAAGTAAGCAAATGGGTTAAAAATCTTTTAAATGTGTTTTTCTTAAACTCAATTTTTAAATTCCTGTGATTTTACGCTCAAATCGTGTTAGCCTAAACAAGTTTCTGGAATACGGACCAAATGTCCAGTCAGTCCCAGACCACCCCCACATGCCACAACACATACCAACATGCCAGGCAATACACTTGCAGCATGCATGCATATATACGCACATACACACACGTGATCTTATATTACACAGGGTACTGTACATAGCAAATTTTATATTACTATAAATTGCAAAAACCAGAATTTTCTTTTCTACCTAACTATTTTACCAAAATTTAAAGAATTCTAACTTAACACGTAATTAAACTTTTTTTTCTCAGTTTTAAAAAAAGTCAGCGCATCAGTTGCAAAGAAGCCATATTAAAATCATCTTTTGTACCCATTCAGGTGTGAAATATTATATTAATTTACAGCTTTTTGACCTCAGATTACTCATATTTCTAATCAATAAGATAAAACTAAACACAAAAAAGAATTTTTTGAGATGAAGTTTTTCTACTACGTAATGATATTCCTATACTATAAATGTCAATTGTATTTTGGATGTAGTGATGGTAAGCTTTAATGATATGCATATTGGTACACACTCATATTTGGATAGAGTGAACCAAGTATTAGAGGTTTAAAGTTTTAAGGTTATTGTTTAATCATGCTAGGTATTTGGTCCATGGAATTTTCTCACGCTGTGCCGTTCACATTGTGACGCAACGCAACCATGGAGTGGCTCGGTGTAATGCGACTCTGCCAATCTTGTTAACTATCATAGAGTAGTCATGGGGATATTGGATTGTGTTTTGATAAACCTTTCACGTTTCTCTGATATTCCAGTGTGTCAGCATAGGAAGGTGTGTGCTTGTAAAAAGATAGTAGTGCTGCTTCCGATGAAAATGTAAATTGTAAATGGCAGAAGAAAACCCAATATAATTTACATTCTTTATAGAAATAATGTATGGTGGGGTTATTTATTGTTCTTATGTTGGGAAAATTATTTATATAGTGTATATACTACAAGAAATGGAAAACTATGTTACTTTTATAGACATGATCATCTGTATGCCTTTATTTCAACATAATGTATAACATATATTCATATGTATATGTAAAATGTATATGAGTTTGCAAGAAGTTAGTATGTATTTATGTAACTAGACACAGTGTATTCAGAATTGTATGGCCCGTACTTATGAAAGGCTGATAAGAAAAATGTATTGATTTGTAACTGAAATTGGGGGATTCATTGTATGGTTTCCAACTATTCATGTACATATGGTTATTGATACAAGTGATTTACTTGGTATTTTGTAAAGGTAAATTCAGAATTGTACACAACCTTGGCTGTTGAATGTGACTTGTATGTGGTCAGCTGAAAATATATCTCTGATTGCTTTAGCTTTCTGTATTCATTCACTCATGTTAGATTCTGTATGGGTTATAACACAACAAGTGATTTAAGGATGCCACAGAGATTTCCCAAGTGTGCCTCCCTCAATTTTCCAACAAATCGTGTATTTTGCATATACATAATGCTTGTCCATATGCTAATCACTTTTAAATAGCTAAGCTGAAATCATTGTCCTTCATATAGAAAATCATAAATTTGTAATCAAATTCCAGATCTAGAATTTTTTATTATACGCAGTGTAATAAAGATTTAGTCCTTCAAAAGAAAAGACCTGATTTGTCGCAAACTTTAGAATTGAGCATGTTAGGTAAATATTGTTAATTTTAGTTGACTATTTGGAATTATTACACAAAAAAATCCATTATGAAATTGCTGAGTCTGCCTTTAAGATGGCTTCCCAAATGGCACGAGTTATTTGGGAAGCCATTTCAAAACCCACTGACCTAATCAGTCAGGAAAATTTCCAAATATGGGTGTGATATTTATCCACTGCAAAATGTGGATTCTCATTGGTGAATTTGAAATCTACTGCTTAATATTGTAGTGTAGATGTAATGCTTCAAAAAATATACACAGCCTCTAATAACATTATTGTCATTATAAAATAATTTTAAAAATTCAATATTTTGTTATGGGAATAACTGTAATAGATGTTGTAAATCCTCACACAGCAGTGTTGCTGTGAATGTGAGGGAAATCCGAGCACCCCTGGTAGCGGGGGACAAAACCGGATTTAAAACTTTGGTTTTACTACTAATACTAGGTTCTCTATATATTTTAAGCACCAAATCTGCACTTCATTGTTTAGAAACAGATTGTGCAAATAATCATATCCCAGAATAATTAAGAACTGTCCTTTTATAACTCGTGCAATTTGTATTGAAAGGAAAGTCATTGCAAGAGTTTGTATCAGATTTCAGAATCAAAATTTATTTGATAATAAGTACCTTTTGGGCTGCATTATGAGTCTCTAAAGGATGTAGATATACTGGAGATATGGCCATAGTGCTATTTTGGTTATGTCTAGGAGTTTGAACATGAATCTCAAAGTAATATTTTTTTTTGGAGGGGGGGTTCGGATAACATTGTATCAAGATTATTTGGTATTACTAATGCAAACTTCAGCAGGATAAAGTGAAGTTTTACTTTCCTTACAGAAGGAAGGGGTAAAGATTAATTTACTATTTTGTAGAAGGATGTTTTTGAATATGTTCAATCCTTAGAAGTACTTTGCCGTGGTCAGAAAGAAATTAACATTAATATTGTGCATGATTGTAATATTTTTTAAATTAACATGTATGCAGCATTGCTGTTATTATCTTTTTTTGGTTTTATTTAAGAGATTTTTTTTTTAATGGAAGATAAAAGGTGATATCAATAAAGTATATTTTTTCAATACAGTTATCAATATTTTATGGCAAGTTCCTTTTGGATTTGCAGCTTGCTGTATTGTGGGTTTAACTGTTTTTTTTCTACACTTTTTGGGACTGGTAGTTGGCAAAAATATTTTGAGCCATGTTTGTGCTGCTCTGGAAATACAAATACTAAACAACATAAAAAACAAAACAAAACCAAATAACAGCCACTCACGGGGAACGTATTGGTCTTCAACATGGTTGACGATTATGACACCTAATGGTCTCTATAGATACTACACTTATGTAAAAGAAAATCAGACCAGTTATGCCAAAATCTATAAGCACATTCGTTAGGTGCCTGTAGCTATTTCTTTGGCGCCACAGATGATTTATTTTGCCTTCTATGTAGTTGCTCTATTATTTTATATAATGGTGCATAGCCTGGGTGTCTTTCATGTTTCACCTGAATTTGCACCATCCAATTTCTACCTATCTCACTTAGTGTATCAGTCACTTAGCATATGCAGACATAATTCTAGTTTCCTCTTCTACACGCATCCTTCACATTAATGTTTTGTTTGTGCAGGATAATTATGCCAGTACTCATCACCGTGATTTCTCATTGGGTGGGTAAGCAGCACATCAGGTGGGGGGGGGAAGTTTTAAAACCAGTTTTTTTAGAGTGACATGATTTAGCTGTGGCATAGATAGAGAGTTTAGTCTTGCCAGGCATTTGGGTATTAGTAGTTGTAATGAGGGTATGGTGCTTCAATTTTATAGCTTATGGGGGGCAGGAGAAGGTTTACTAATGAGGAGTTCATGGTTAGGGTGGGTACACCACTGAAACTCATAGGCATCAGAGCAAGGGGCCAAAGGGGACATTTCCTCTAATAACTCCAATCCCCACATGCCCTCCCATTGTTGAAACCATATCCAATACCTATAACACTGAATTTTCGAGCTTGTTTCCCACACACAATAGTTGACTACACCCCCACCCTGCTGAAGTTTAATACAATTCATATAACTGCAGATCAGCATAGGCTTTTTTCTAAAGAACAAAAGTCAGGGGGCTAAGATGAAATGATTATCATAACAACTGGCGTACCCCTGGGGGGCTTTGGTGCTAAAGCCCCCTCAAGTCTCAAGAAAAAGATGAATAAGAAATAGGAAGGGAGAATCAAAAAGAGGAAAGAGAAAGGATAAAAGAAGAAAAAGAGAGGAACAGGGTACATTTATTTGTTTCATGGCAAATAGGGATCAAAAAGTGTCGGAAGAAGTACGCTAGGAAAGGCGTTTTTCAGGTCTTGAAAATCCTGAAACCTCAGGAGCTTCAGGGCCTCTGCCCCCTGGATCCCACCCGTTAGTCGCTCCGCTCGCTACACTCGCCTCATAATTCGGAACATCTTTAGTCTCATCCCCCCTCCAAAACTATTCCTGGGCACCTATGAATATGTCACATTTAAGATAGTGCAGTTTAGAAATTTAGTAATGTTGAACTCCCAAAGAAGCCTGATGTTTCTATCTCACATATGGATTTTTGATATGTTTAAATTATCTGAACCCTACTAGAGATTGGTTTCAATTGGATGTTGTTAAATTTTCCAGTAGAGTATTTTTCTACAATTATTTATTATATTATGATAGTAATATGATATATTTTTCAAGTGGCGGAGATTTCTGCCTGCTTCATTGTTTGGAGGGGGATGCTCTATTCAAGAATGAAGGGAGCACCTCCCCCGAACAAAGCAAGCACACCAAAACTCCGTCGCTCATATACTTGTATTTGAATATGACAGATTTCGAGTCATATATCTGTCATTTCAAAGTTGTTGTATTCCATTGTAGGAGTATTTTTATTTGTAAGTTAAAGAGATTAGCAGTGATGTTATATTTTTTAAGTACACGATGTAATAATTAGTGTATTAGATTTGTTTTTACAATGAGCACTCCTAAAGCCATGAAATTAAAGGCTAACTACTATTTTCTTAAAACACTCTTAAGCGGGTTTTGTTATCTTTCTTTATTTTGTCATGAACAGATAAAAGTAATGTGTATTATTAAAGTGGGAGACATCTGTGCAATTTTTTCAAGTTTTTCTCATCATTTGTAATCAACAACCAAACACGCCAAATTCCCAAACTTTGAGTTAAATTGCTCCAGCTGTTTATTGGATGGTAAGAAGCACAAATGTGTACAAATGGCCTACATACAGATCAATTAATTAGTGTGTTTGACCAATTCTGGGGGCATTTTTGTTTATAACATCACAAAGGAAAGAGTTTTTTAGGTCTTCAATTCACTGGGGTTCTAACTTTAGATTAATGGTAATGAAGGAATCTTCATCTTCATATGTTAGAGGTGCATCCCTAGTAAAGAGGTAATTTCCGCACTTTGTATTCGCATGATTGGCACTAAGTGCAAGGTCCCAGTGTGGAAAAACAAAATATTACAGTGCAAAGTGCTAGTAAAACTGCTTCACCATTTAAGGAAGCTGGAGGCTGGTGAGCCCATGGCGAAAAGCTTCAACTGATGGGGCTGCAATGAGTTGAAGAAAGGAAGACTGTTTCCACATCGTGATGGAATATGGGAAGAAGGAGTACTGGAATGCTAGTATTCTGGCACTAGGTTGAATGATTCTGGTTGTGACCTCTTAAAGAGTCAATGTTGCGACTACTTCTGATGGTTAAGGTGTCAAAACAGGGATGTCAAACAACATATGTAACAATCTTATAGAGCAAAGACTTGACATCTAATTCTCCTTTGATGTAATGTTTCCCACTGGAGTGTACTTAGCATACTCTGTTGACACTGCTAGTGCGACGGTAATCACCGGGGTGACAAATCTAGCAGCACGTCTCTCGTACCAGCTTCGATGGCTTTGGATCTTTCTCTGTGTGTGTGGTTGCCTTGCAGCAGAGGAGTATTCTAAGATTGGCAGAACGAAGGTCTCATAGCATTTTGTCTTAACTTCTATGGGACAAGTGCCAACCTTTCGGCGTAGAAAACCAAGAGTACGAATTTGCCTTTTTGTGATGTTAGTGACATGTGCATTCCATGACAAGTCGGACCTAATTGTAACGCCAAGGTACTGGCATTTGATGTCAGAGCTAGAGTGTGGACATGACGTGTTTGTGCTGTAGCTGGAATCAATGGGAAGCCGCTTGTTGGTGATGCCGCAGGCAATGCACATTTATCAGGTTTTAAATGAACATACCCCAGCCTATTCACATCTTTCGAGGTTGGTGAGATCAGCATGGTTAAAGCCTTGGTGTCTTCTGAACTTTTGATGATACGATACACAAGTGAGTCATCTGCAAGAGCCTTGTGCTTGATGACACCGTTCTGGAAGGTCATTAATAAACACCAGGAAAAGCCGAGGGGGTCCCGGACAGGACCAATGAAATCACAGTAAAATGTTGAAAGCAATGAAATGATAAGGGTGTGTGAAAAGGAAGTTGGTGCTTATAAGCTTTTTTCAAAGTGGGAAGAACTTGGAAAGTTTCAGGGGAGAGTGGCCAAGAAATCCAAATTTTAGACGTCACCATTGGTTTAACACCTAAAAACAAAATTTTGACGAAAAAGTCTGAATTTTTATATGTCGTCAAGGAATATTTCCTTATTACAAAACCCTTGAAGCTGAAGAATCAACTCCTCTGTAAGGGTTATTTCTGAATTTTTTTGTATGAATAACGAACGAGGACAAGGTCGTATATAGGTCATGGGAACACCCATGACCGACCCATATCAAAGCACCCAATTGGTTTGTGGTTTGCACTCAGTATTGCTGTAATTTCTTTTGACATTTTTTGGTGAGTTGCTATAATGAATGAGGCTTGGCCGCCACCGCCTGGTTAAATTGGTCAAGCTGTTTTTGGATAGTGGAAGCACAAATGTGTACTAAATTGGCCCATAGGACAGAGTATGTGACTATGTGAACTTGTGTGGTTGACCAAATTTTGGGGGCATTTTTGTTTATAACATCAAGAAGTATTTTTGGGTCTTCAATTCCACTGGGGTTTTAACTTTATAAATTAATGGTATGAATGAAATCACAGTAAAATATTTGTTGAAGCATTGAAATAATAAGGGTGTGTGAAAGGGAAATTGGTGCTTATAATCTATTTCCAGAGGGGTAAGAACTTGGAAAGTAAGAACTTGGAAAGTAAGAACTTGGAAAGTTCACTGTTTTTTGATGAAAGAATCTAAGAAGAAATAACTTATATTTAACAATTATGTCATGCGAAGCATGAGAGAGCTGCTATACTTTGACTAGCTGGAAGTAAGGAGTGATGTTATAGCTTTCATACAGTGTCAGGCGATGGCGGTCAAGTGCCTTTCAATATAGCAACTCACCAAAACTAATCAAAATGGATTACAATACAGACACAAACCGGTTTAGGCACTTCGATGTGGGTCTGTCATGGGTTTTCCCATGACCCACATACGACCTTGTCCTCATCCGTTATTCATACCAAAAAAAATTCAGAAATAACCCATATAGTGGAGTTGATTCTTCAGCTCCAGAAGTTTTGGAATAAGAAAATATTCCTTGACAACATATAAAAAATTCAGAATTTTTTGTCAAGATTTCGCTTTTACATGTTAAACCAATGGCGACGTCTGAAATTGGGATTTCTTGGCCGCCCTCCCCTGCTCGATGTTAAATTTGTGCATCTTGGCAAGTCGCAGCTGCAGTTCCAAGTGCACAAAATGGCTGCCAAAAAGTGATGACATCATTCTGTACTTCAGGCTAGATGGAGTATATACATCATTTGGAGGTGAAGTGTTGTGAAGTGAAGTATGAGAGTGCTTGCGACTGTTGTCAATATCATGGTATATTGTAGGTAATTGCAGTCTTGTATTCCACATGTAACTGTTATAAAGTTATGATTGTATACACTCAACTTACTCTGAGATGTTTGTAAATAAAGGCATCAAGTGCACTTAAATAATATTTTTGGGAGTTTGTATGAATCATTGCATTTTGTGTAGTATGTTCGGGGGGGGGGGGGGTTTTTTTTTTTTTTTTTTTTGCACAGCAGTGCGGAAGTCAGCCCCCATAATCCATTGCGCGCAAACCATATTATCGACTGGAAAATGCGTGTTGACTCCATTTCTTAAAACATGGCCGTGAAAGTAACTTACGGTGAAGTGTACACAAAACCTAGCCTACATTACAGAGTACATAGTCACAAACGGTACACAAAGTCAATGTTAAGTACTGCACCTGAATTTGAAATTGTCAAGACCTTTTTTATTCAAGTCCATAAGGAAACAAATGACACTGCACCTGATTTTAAATTGTACAAGACCTTTTTTATTCAGTCCATAGAAACAAAGACAAGTCCCATATGCCTAGACATGATGGTACAAATCGTACATCCTTGCCTAGATTCAGTCTCAACTTCCTAGATTTGGGTTACCTTCCCCGGTTACTGTCCCATTTACATGCAGTTTTTATCAATTTCTTATCAAATGTCCCGACAAACAGTTCCACCACAAATAAGTAAAAAATGTGGGATAGATTCACTGAAACTTGTAATTAACATAATTTATCTTAGAGTAGGGAATCATGTGGCTTAAGTATTATGAAAAGTAACTATTCAAATTGTCACACAGCTTGTGACGTATGTAAGGAGTCTCATATTACGCGCCACTGTTCTAATCATGCTGCTAGCGGACATTGCACCCAATTCCTATTCCCTCAATCATACGCTATTAAATCTCTCGAGTTTAAACGAGTAGTTTTCTGGCTGGTTTCCAGAAATTCTTCAAGATAGTATAATATTGAAAATACTGTTTTAAAAATTTGGCGCAGTAGCACTCGAGACCATTTCTTGATCGTTCAATAAAACTATCGTAGAAATTGAGCCTGCTAGACTTAAGTGCAGCGCTCGATTATCTACAAGGAACGTGTGTTGTGCGAAAGTATGATTACGTGTTTACTGCTATGAGAGGTTACCAGTGGCACGGAAAAACAAAACGTGTAGGCTAAAAGGTACTTGGAAGGTCATCTGAGCCGCTGTGGGTGGGGGGTAACTTGGCGAACTTCTCTTTCTGTTCTGTTTTACGGTAACATCCTATGGGAAACTCGGCAGCATAGCCATTTAAGCTACAATAGTCGCCAAGCTGGTATGATCCAATTACATTTTAGAAACATTTTCGTCCGGATCAATCATTTCGTAGACGGCAGAATTTACTCTAGGGCCTTGTATTAACGTGGAAGCAACGCCCTAGCGGTGATTCGAACATGCGCCCCTGAGTCCACCTTCCCTCCGAGGCTTTTTGACCATTGCACCACACGACCCATAATTGACTGCCATACACACCCATACTGTCATTTATTCAGTCTCCTTACCTCCCCTGGAACTTGTTAAAACAGAGTTCAAGCATTGCAATCTTTTTCTGTCATTAAAGTCACACATTCTGTGTGGTTGTTTTTTAAGTTACACAAGTGCTGAAAGACACTCTGTCAACAGCGAAACCCCCTCCCAACCAGGAGTTTTAGTACCTGACCCTCTGACACCCTTTTTTTCTGACACAATCCTTATGAATCAGCAAACTTAACGAAATAAACCTGTGCTTTATTCCGTGAAGGGTTTCCAAATTCAAAGTCTATCAGAAAAAAGTGGTCAGATGGGCCAGGTTACGAAAATTCCCTCCCACCACAATATCACGTGGCGTAGACAGGATTTGGCTGACGACGGGGCAAGATATGATGAACTGTACCGACACAAACAACTTTTTTTTTTTAATATTATAGTTTTTTTGCCCCAAAATTTTTTACCGTCGCCCTCAAAAATCTGAAGGGGCGGCGGCAGGTATGGCGAAAATCGTTCGCAAACACCAAGTATTGACCAATTGACACAGTTGTTATTCAAACCAATTATATCAGGGGCTCTCTGTAGTTCAATCATTTGCCACCACACCCTTACAACTAGCCCCGAGGATTGCTTGGCTTTTTCCGCTACAATAGCCTCTATGTACGGGACGACGTGCAAGCTACATGACCACGAGCTAACTAAAACAACAGCTTTTCGACAAATGTCCCGACACAGACCAGTATGTATCGAGGAACATCGCCGGTCGGGGGGGGGGGGGACCAGTGCCCCCCCCACGCCCCCATTCTGCCTACGCCACTGAAACAAATATTGAGCAGATTGATGTTTTTTGACTACCTTGATAGGGTTAAATGAGGTAATTAGCTATCAGAGACAAGATAAGAAATACTCATCAATGAGCTTACAGATGATAAAGAGTTCTATTTGAATTGGTGGAGGGAACGTTAAGCCATCGGTCATGTGTACAGAGTCACAACGTACATGTACATCGCAGCCAGTTTGAATAAGAGTAGGGTGTTAAACCCCGACTGTTGTCATCCGCCCCGATGAAAGCCTCATGGCGCCCATATTTTTTTTTTTTTAAATTTGAAAAGTGCACGATATGTGGGGGAGGTATTGGAAAGGAGCCTTTTCAAACAAAACAAAAAACAAATTAAATGCAAATTGCTTGTATTGCTAAAACTGGTACCATGGATATGCAAAAATTCCTTCGCTGCATGAAATACTAGTATGCATACATCTTTTGTGCAAAATCATAATCGAAGTCAAAAAGCCCATGTGGGCCATAAATGGGCATTCTTTGATACAATGAGCTAATTAAATATGGCATCGATATGCAAAATCTTTTGCCCATATCGAAGTATAATGTTATGCATTTTGGTATGAATCATGTTCGGGTCAAGGGCATGTGGCCAATTAAAGGGGGGGCATTATGTGATTTTTTTTTTTCCAAAAGGCACCGCTGCCAAGATCTGGATTCTCGGAGTTGCCATCTTTAAACGTTTTAATTTGTTTTAGTAGTTTTTGTCGTCGCCTACAAGTACTTTCCAGGACGCCCCCTACAAGAATTCTGTCTGGACGTGTGGATGTGGCAGTGTGCCATTTTTTCAAAGGTTAAGGTTTCAGAGAAAGTTTCTCATTCGAGAAGTAAAAAATTCCATGCTACAAATTGAGGTCGTAGATGCCCCTGGGAAACTCGCATGCGTAATGAGGGTCAAGGGTCACATACCCACGGTCAAAAGGCCATATGATGTAAAGTTATAAAAATGGGCTGAAAACAAAATTTCAAATTTTGCCTCATTCAAGAAGAAGTCCATTATCTACAGAACTTGGACCCTCATAGAGGCCCTTGGGAACTTTTCAATGATGAGGGTCAAGGGGCACATGGTCAAGTTATTAAAATAGGTGAAAAACCATAAATTAGATTTCATCAAAGAAGCTAAAGGCCACAATAGTACCGAATTTGGATCATAGATGCCCCTGGGAACTTCTATGATGACGGTCAAAAGTCTCAAAGTCCATTTACCAAATTAGAGGGCCTTCCTCCAATCAATGTACCAATTAAGGGGCCATATCCTCCAATGACTAATCTAATGGGCCTTCCTCCATTTACCATAAAGGACAATTCCCACATCCCAAATAAAGGGGCATTCCTTCATTACAATCTGAAGGGCCATTCTTTTTTTATTACCAATTAAAGGGTCATTCCTACATTAGCTTTGCAATTAAAGGGCATTCCTCCCACCTTTACATAAAAGGGCCATTCCTCCATTTACAAGTAAAGGGCCATTCTGTAATTACCAATTAAGGACTATTCCTCTACCAATTAAAGGGCCATCAAAATGGTCCGGAATCCCCCCCCCCCCCCGGGCCGGTTGTGACCCCCCTTTTTTTTAAAGCCCCATTATTTGGGACCAAGGAAATCAGTACACACTGGGCATGTTGCATTTAAATAAACAAGCACAAGTTACAGAAGCCTAGGGCCTACTCAGAAGACTGAGACAAGCACAGTGCGAAGGGTCCTCTGAACACTGATTGTATAATAGGCTGGTTAAATTTAATTTTAAAACCTATGAGTACATGTAAGCATTGAATACCCAGAAATAGAGACCAGAGCGACTGACAAGGGGCCTTGCTATGAATGGATACCCAGGGGAAAAAAGGCTTAAATGTCGCCCCCCGCGATCGGTATAGCCACACGAGGCATATCACGGTTGAGGGGGTACAGGGGCCCGCATTAGGCCCCGCCGACGGGGGCCACCGCGGGACAAGGGGGCGTGGTAACACCTTGAAATGGATATGGGTTGTTAAGGCTGGAGCTTCCCAAACCGGGTTCCCAAACCCGGTGCATTCGCCGTGGCCCCCGGGGATCAGAGACCCCCCCCCCCCTCCAACCAAATAGGGGCTCCGACCCTTTGCCGGTGAAGAGAAAGCCCCAAAATCGCCCAACAGGTGACAAAGACAGCGATGCTGAAAACGGGGGGTATTAACAGCCTTTTTTTAACCCAAAAGCTCTAGGGTTATAGCATGTGTTTGAGTCATTGAGTGCATTCAGAGAGCTCTCTTCAGTCTATCTCATGATCTTGCTAAATTTTGTGAAAATCCCTCCCCTTTATTCAATGGCAATCAATTTTATGACCCCCTGTTTTTCATGTCAAAAAAAACGACGCCCCACAGTTATATTTGGGGGGGGAACCAGTGTCTATTGACACCGATGTGTGATCAGTTGTCTGGCGTCACCCCCGAAATGGCGCATTGACACGATAATCGCGTCCACTAACGTCTGCCCCGGAACTGGATTGACACGATCATCGTGTAATTAACGTCGCCCGAACCGACAATGGCTATTGACACGATTATCGTGTCAATATACTCGGCCATATCTTCGGGACCCTCCCTGCCGAAGAAAATACAGCCCACTAAAGGGGCATTACTTCACTTTACCAATAGTAAGGATCATTCCGTCCATTTACATTTTAAATCGGACCTGTTCATTTATGGTCCCCGCAAGAACTCTCGGAATTGGGGACTATCAAATGGGACAGTCACCCGTCCCATGTCCTAAGTCTTGCAAGAAAAATGTTAACCTGGGAATACCGTATGTTATATATTTGAAACGGTATCGGACACACAAAAAATTCATTGCTACATAAAGTCCATCGTGGCATGCATCGTTTGTGATGTGAAACGTGCGTGCTTATATGAAGGTATGTATGCAAATGAGCTAATAAATCTATGCGTAATTATGAATCGCTAAAACAGCAACGCAAAACTTCCTTTGCTAATGAGACTACTATGCCATACAACTTTTCCATGAATCACCCTAATTGGGACGGTTTCAAAGGGCATCTGTGGGCAATTTAAAGGGGCATCTTTAATACAAATGAGGCTCACGTAATTACGGTTACATCGGATATGCAAAAATTACTTTGCAACATGGAAAGAATTAATAATTGGCGTTAATAGCGCCGTGACAAATTGTGGAACCAATGTGGGCGCGTTCTTTTGACGGAATTCGTTCGAAATGCAACTGACAATATCTGGAGTTCCATAAGGCGTATCATGATGCATATAACATCTGGTTTCACCTTGTGACAATGTTGTGACCTTTTTGACATTTCCCCACCCTCTGTCAGACCCGAGGGAGGACCCTGGAGGGCATGGATACTATTGGTTTATGTAGGGGCCGCTTGTCTGCTCCCTCACCTACAATATAATCTAAGTTGGATACTCGAGCTCATCTGGAAAAAATGTTCCTGGCCAAATGTTTACCTGTTTTGTAAAATGTTGACCTTTTTTGCGACATTACACCACCCCCTTGTCCAGACACCCCAGGGGACCCCCCAGTTGACCCCTGGGGGACATGGATTCCACAGGGTTAGTAGGGGTGGCTTGTGACACCCTCATACAATATACTTCTAAGATTGGGTACCTAGCTCATCTGGAAAAACGTTATGGCAAAGAGGCCACGACACCCTGTTAGCTATCCCAATTGGTATCAAAACTCCATATGCAAAAAAAAAATCGGGTGATTTATAAACCAAATTCTACGGCGCGGGTGACTAACCTACCTTACGTTTAACCCCTTGTTTGTTGTTCCAGACACACCACACATTTACCCTCCTACGTACTTACAGACCATACATCCAGACATATGCCATTTCAAACGCCCGCGATCTTGCCCTTCACGGCAATCGTCCAAAAATACCAACAACTCCAATCAAAAAAAAAACACAACGGGTCGTCTCATGTATTCCCACGGATACAACACCACAATTATAACATGTCACCCCCCCCACAAAAAACCAACAAAAAAATACACACAAAAACAAAACAAATAAACAAAGAACCAGAAACACAGTAACCCCTTTCACCAACCCCATTCCCACTTTACACACAACAACCACCCCCCAGGTTTTATAAAGTATTGCTCATGCCCCGTTGAACTGTCACCCTGAGCCATGCTTTTATTTTAATGTTAACCTTGTGAAAGCCTCTTCTGCCTCGTGCTTTTGGGGTTGTACAAATAAAACTCCTAAATTTCCACACACTATAGGGCAAAGTTATATGAAAATCAGTCCTCGGTTTTGCATAAGGGCCGCGGCTGTGCAATCCAATTTTTCTCCAATCAAAACTATCAAATAAGTCGAGACTGTAGGGCCCTATTGCACTAAGAAGCATGGAATAAAACATGGCACCCATTCTACCCTACCACAAAACCAGAGTGGGGGTGGCACGGGGGTGACCCCACCCACCGCCCCCCGACACACACACCAAAATACTACTAGCACCAAACACGTACACACACACACCCATACAACACGCCCCCGGCAGAGCGATCTTCAAGGGAAACATTTCCGACAGTGCCAGTGAAATTGGAAAAGTGATGGAACTCGACTTACAGGGGGAAAAGATAATAAAAAACATCTTAATTTGACCCACTAAGAATGCAGCTATACATACTAGGGAAAACGGAAAAATCAAACGGCCCAAAAACTGGGGAAATATCCATAGGCCTTCTTTTTGAGTATGGAAATGGAACGGAAAATTGACCTCAGTAAATGAAACTAACGGAGAAAATAACGAGAAATCTTCAATCTTAAAGGGAATTAGCAGCGATAGGCGCAGAGAATCGCGAAAAAATGTGCCGAAATGCATGTTTTTACAACTTAAGAAAATAAAGGGTGTTTGTTGCAGTACTACCTTCTATGGCGCGAACTAATGTGTCCGAGGTCGGAAAAAAAAAGAAAATAATGCGACGAGGCGCAAGCCGAAGTCCGTTTTTCCCCGGCAGAGCGGGATACTTACCTCGAGGCCATCTAAATAACTACTGCACAACCTTTATTTTTATTCTATTACCGAAAACAGGTGTATAATGGTCGAGAAGAAATATGCATTGGCGACCCATTATTGCAGATAATGGGCAGTAAACTGACAACACAATGCTGCAGCTCTTGTACCATACCATGCGGGAAGCAGAGGCCTTCCATCCGGGTAATAGACATTACTAACCCATCAGGCCGTAAGTGTGCTTACAATTCCCAGCATAACTGCTTTGTAACCTGTTAGACAAACCAAACCACCAAATAGTCTGAAAAAATGAAGTTTTTGTCAGGAAATTGTCATTACAGGCTCCCGCAAATAGGACATTTACATGCGACGGCGTATCCAAGTAATCTGCACCCTAAACAGTGATAGTGGTTTTCTTTAAGCCAGTACAGAAGAACAAAGGTCAATAATGTTTGTGTTTGAGGGTCAAAATGTATTGATCACGGTGCAAAATATCACGCTGAAAATCTGTGATATTCAAGGACCCAAGTTTTTTTTAATCTCAAAGTCGGAATTTTTTGATACGCCAGTATAGAAATTACAGGAATCTAATTCAAAAAGGAAGCGTCAGGCTCAATTAGTACCAAAACCAATTTTATGTCCCACCCATATTCGTCCCCCCGGTAACCATTCGTCTCCAAGCCTACCAATCTAGGCAGGTATCAAATTCACAGTTCCAGGTACCCAATTCGTATACCGCCGTCTGATAACAATCTAGTCCACGATACAATTCAGTGAAAAACCCATTTCCTCCTCTGTACCAATTCGTCCACGCCCTACATTGTTCCAAAACCAAATTGTTTTAATTCTTAAAATAATTTGCAACCCATAATCCGTTTGTATTTCGTTGAACGACGGTTTTCCTATGAAACGATAATAATTTATGTTGTAAATTGAATCGATTGGTACCCACCTGTAAAAGCCTCCGACCTCCGAATATGATCGGTACTCTTGTGGGATAGATTTTATGCGCTTTCTGCATTGGAATTTATCTCAAGCTAAATTGGGGATTTGCATAATATGGTCTATATAAGTATTATTTACCTGTTTTTCAAATTGTAAATACATATTATAAATACACATGTAAAATCAATCAAGAAATCTGCCCTTGCTGTATGTAGTAGAGTTCGACTGGAGAGCCAACCTAAAGGAATAAAGTCAGTCTAATCACTCTAATGCGATATTTTTTAATTGGGACGGCGTTTTTCTCGATAGGAGAGACTTGCAATTGCAGGATTTCCAGTGTATGAGAGAGCAACTTCCTGTCGATTTTACAGTGCATTGGGTGCTAGTCGATTCGTCAAATTGTTTCTGAGATCGATAATCAACCAGGGATCCGGAGTCACTTTGAGAGTGGTTCCGGAATTGTAACCCTGACATGGTCTATCATGTACAGATATATTTATTAATATTTCCCTGGAGGATGGCCAGCGCACGATCATGTAAAAAAAACCCATGGCGCTTGGCCCGGCAGTGCGAACCGGACGACCTCGTATTACTTGCACGACGCCCTAACCGAATGAGCTATCAAGCAGGGTTGGAGAAGAGCGCTTAGATATTATTTATAGGGGTTAGGTTCGAAAGGGTCCTTCGCTTTCCCGAGCGGATAGCATCAGAACTTATTATTTTAACAATACGTATATTTTTTAAATATACGATATATTTGTCTTTGAAATTTCAAAAAAAACGGTCTATATGCAAAAACAAAAAGAACGGTTCAGAGAACAGTGAAGGCACACAGCAATTGTCGGTGTTGGTGCTACATCATACGAGTCAACTTCAAATAACAAGGATTGTATGTTTATAATTTTGTTTGTTATTTTTTGACTTAATAGACTTATATATTATAACATTTGATTAGTTTTCTGTACCGAAAATTTTAACAGCTTGTGTGTATATTATGTGTATATCATGAACATTTTGTTTCAAAAATGTTTTTTTTTTTTTTTTTTTAAAAATATTGTAAAAACAGAAGTTTTGATCGTCAAAAAACAAAAACAATAAACAACACTGGCCTAATTTAAATCAATTAATTCCAAAAAATAAAAATATTACAATTATGATGATATCGGAACATAAAAGATGCTTGTAGATAAAATTTATCATTACAATCAGGCTACGATTTAGGCGATTTCTGTGCGATCTTACAGTAGCCCATATGCAAATTCAACATTGTTGACAGTATTAAAAGTTGCACGTATGTTTGTCTTTCCTAATAACGTCCCATTTACCATGATGTTTTTACGGCCTTCACGAAATTTTACCTTTTGCTTTAAACCTAACCAATTGTTTTTCTTTATATTCGTATAATGCTAATTCAAAACACTGCCGCATTTATCTTTTTTTCAAAAAAGTATACTGTGAATTAAAATCATTCTCAATAATTTTTTCTTAATATAGGTGGTACATCACTTGCACAACTTAAATCACGAAATCCGCAGTGGGTAAATTCAAACCTGGATTTTTAATGCAATCTTTGTTTTTGCTGTAGCAACGATTACAAGCACTGTTAAAAATAACTTGTAAACAAACGGGAGTTTGGACTCGGCAGTGGGACTAAACAAAGTGCAAACTAAAATAACGGACCAATAAACCAAGTACCGAAACACATTGCACGGGGAACGTACAATACCCGGCGGAAATATCAGCTGAAACATTTGTTGGTTTTTTGACGTGTTTAAAAATATTATGAAATTTATATAAAACACGTCATTACTATAAAATTTACCAAATCTTTCACGTGTAGATATGACATAATACAAAAACGTATTTTACGTCACCAAATGGTTGCTAAAAAAAAGTTAATTTCAGGCAAACCACATTTTGAGGAAAAACAATAAACGAAGGGAAAAGTGAAGGAGTCAAACCACTCCAATATTTTGTTTACTATGGTAATGTACACTATTAGAATGTTCATGACATGTAGTAACAATTACTTATCATCAATGAGTAAACTTAATAATGTACCTACATAGATTCGATCATTCGAACAGGGCCTTAAGATTACTTTATACATAAACAGATAAGGTTATCCACCTAAAATTGCATGCCTTATACAAATGCTTAAAATTAAAATAAAAAATTAAACTAGAAATTAAACTACAAATATTACTATACAAAAAAGCAGGAATCGAGTTCTACAAGAGTTTTAAAACACTCTTAAAAATAAAGGGAAAGTAAGAGTTGACATTTAACCACTTATAGGTAAAACGATTTGCATAGTTCATATTCTTACATTAAAAAAGAAGTAAGTACAAAAGAAACGTTAATATTACGAATATAATAACGATCAGGTTATACAATTACTACCCTTTTTAAAGTGTGTAGTTTTGTTATTTCTTCTCCACTTTATTTACTTTTTTCTGCTTCCAAACTGTAATTTTATGTTGGTATAAGTAATAAAGCGTTTGTGCAAGATTATGAAATTAGGAAACATTTAACAGTGCGCAAGGAAATCATATATCTTTTAAAACACAACTCTATCTATCAATACTATATAGATTTACTCGAAATTAGAACCAAATTCGTAATATACTTGCTAAACTCTACACCGCGCCAGTATGGAGTCCATGATGCAGCGTTAATATACAGTTTCGGGTGACTCTGGGACCGTTAAGAGTCCAATGATCCATTTTTTGTTTTTGACATTTTCTAAACAACCAATTGTGCCAACCCTTTTGTGTGCTGAAATGTTACTGTGAGTCAAAATTAAAGAGTACTATAAGCTAAATGGATATGAGGTGTTTGCATATTGAAAAGTAACAATCATTTAATTTTTCCCCTTTTATGGGGTATGGTGTTAGTTTTTGAATTGAAGCAATAATGGGAGGTTAGCGCAGAGTTCATTTCTCACATGTTAAGCGTGTCAGCATGTCTTCAAAATCATTTTCAAACAAACTTTGAAGGAAAACATCCAATGGCAATAGGGTGTCGAAGCACCGTCTTAATAATAAAAGATGGGTCTGGTGTTTACTCTCGCGACAGAAAATAGGGCAGATTAGAAGATCTCTGGGATCGGGAGATTTCTCGATAGGTGTTTCTATATGAAGACATCGATTGAGCTTAGCTTTTCACCCAGTGATTATGGCCAGCGTTTTGAACTCGCACCATTCGCGTCGCGTTGCAACAATTGCAAAACAAAAACAAAAAAAAACAGATACCTAAGCTACCCTACCTATATATACAAAAAAAATCTTAAATTTCGGGAAGTCGGGATCGGTTTCGCGGGCTGGAATTTTGGTTTACGTGGTCGCCTCAATTGGGTTCTATCTGGTAATGGATGAGGGACTGAGGACCAAATGTATTTTTAATTTTTTAGGTTTTTTCTTTTTTTAATAATTAAAGTGTTGGTATTTTGTTTTTTGGTTTGGTTAATTTTAAAATAACCAAATTAACATTTAGTGAAACAGCACGTCCCCTTTGTACTATATCTCTGGCTGTATCCACATTGAGAACCACTGTGTGGGACACGATAAGAAGAAGAACACCACAGGTCGATAGTGAACATAACTGTTCGCCTAATTGCAAAAAATCCCCATTCGTGCAATTACGCGAAACAAATTATGCAGGGTTAAGTGTGGAATTATATCCTTGGTTTTAAAAGTTAGATTTTCATACTCTAAATGTAAACGAGTGAAAGTCACTCTAAAAGAGCTGTCTGAGTAACCCATCCTAATTTAGAGTGAAAAATTCACTCGAAAATCGCTCCAAACCGAGTGAATTTTTCACTCTAAATTGGGATGGGTCGCGTGACAGCTCTTTCAGAGTAACTTTCACTCTTTTTACATTATAGGCCTACTTTTCACGTTCATTTGCAATCGTTCGATATTAAGTGTAAAGTTTCCGTTTCTTGTATTTAATATGGAGTAGAATTGACTCCAATTTTAACTTCTTTTGATTTTTAAATTGATCACCATAATGTAACCCATGCTTTTTGCACCGAGGTAAAGCGTTCCATAACACCATCTGAAATGAAAAGTTGAGAATTATTTTTTCGGTACAATATATTTGAAATGTCTAATTTCCTATTGTAGCAAATAAAAAGGTTTTATATTGAAATATTTCATATTTAAAAGCATACCGAGAGATTTCCAAGTATCCATGTGATCATAATACATTGACACACGCAATTTTAAATATTTTGAAAAACACGCACCATGTATTTTTATGCATTTGGTGCGTAATATGTATAATATGGACGAATCATGAATTACTTCCCCTCAGTATAAAAATGAATTTTAAAATTGTATAAGAAAATTCACAATTTTGCAAGAGTACATTTTAACGATTAAGTATTACATCAGCGTTCACACGAAGTTTAAATTGTTTAAATCGATCAAGTCATTCAAAAGCTACAAACATAAACACGCACACACAAACACACATGCACGCAAACCCAAACAGACCCTCACACCCCATGATACACAAAACATCTGTAGACCCTATTTTCATTGCTCACTGCATGTTTATATTGAACAACGCGCACCAAATGTATTTTTTTGCCTTTTGTGCGCAACATATTGCGATTTTAGCGTTTCGTTATAATATCAAGTTTAACAAAGTATGGGTATAGTAGAATTGACATGACTCAATTGCCGCTGAATAAATCATCGCTCCTTTTATGTATGGATTCCCACATAAACATTTTTACAATGCGAAAAGCTAATGAAAAAAATTGCAATAATTCCAATAGTTTTGCTAAATAAAAGCTTACTTTTTAATTCTCCGAAAGGTTGCGGAGACTGTTTTCAACTCAGCCAATAAACCATTGACAAGATCGATATCGGATGAGTATTTTCTTGATTTTTGCCAAAAAAAGTAGTGCTTGAATGCATGGCAAAATGGTCCAGTAAATGCGACATCGGAAATACTGTTCTGTTGTAGAATTTGAACAAGTTAATACAACTAAATTTCTAGGCGTCTTAATTGATGATGATATTTCATGGAAATCACATACTTCACATGTTACAAAAATAATATCAAAATATAACGGGATTATCAGGAAAGTTAAACAATTTATTCCTCTTGATTCACTGACTACCTTGTATAATACGCTTGTCTTTCCTTACATCAACTATTGTGCAATTATTTGGGCAGATAAAAATAATTCTCATCTTCAGTCTCTGTTTTTAAAGCAAAAACAGATAATTCGTTCATGTACAAATTCCAGTTGGCTCGGCCATACCGACCCTCTTTTTTCCTCCATGAATACGCTTAACATTCACGACCCTTTACATTTTCCAGACCGCGCAGTTCATGTATTAAATACCCATTATGAACAACTTCTCCAAACATCTTAGATGATCATTGTTTTCTTGCCCCAGAAAAGACGTCCACCCATATGACACCGATCATCTAAGGACATTTATGTTAGACAGACTAACGCCAAGCTAGCAGAAGAAAATACCATCAGGATTCAAGGGGCCTTTCTGGAATTCATTAGATCTCCGTCTATAAACAGTATCATCCTTAGCTGTTTTAAAAACAACTCTTAAAAAAAGCTCATTGCTCATACTTCTGCTCCGTGATGGGGAATTATTATTGACTTATTGTTTTTTTTTTGTTGTATCTATTTTTTATGTTAAGTCGGACCCGTCTTTCTAAAGGTGCATGTAAACTACCATTTATTGCTTGTCTTTACCCAAATATTTATCATATTTATGTGCTTAATTTGTATACTACTGATGGGTGCACTAAATACACGCTTTTGAGTTTTCCCTGGCATCCACATTCTTTGCAAATTTACTTTTTATATATTGCTCTCATTCATGTTTTTTTTTTCATAAGATTATCATTTTTATTAATCTATGATGTTATATGGTATTTGTGCCTGAGATGAAATAAAACCTGAACTGACCTGAAAACAAAGGGACGTCCCCAGACTTGAACGTTTTGTGTTTTTAATGGAGTATAATATCCAGATCCAGAACATGTACATCGATCACCCAAAATTTGTACCGTTGTTTAACGTTGCTTAGTTCCTATAGTGCTAGGCGATAGCCTACTCTACTGTGCAAGGCCCACTGTGATTCAACGAGTTCGCATACAAACACGATAGATACGACAAGCCGCGATTAAGGCAAGACATCAATGGCATATCTGTTTTACAGTCAAACCAGCTAAATACAATCCATATGATGTTGGACCCCACTGTATGCTCTGCAAGAACAGCGTCCGAGGATGTTACGCACTCTTGGTAGGGTGTGTCAACACTTGTGATCAAACGTGGTTATCACCGTGCATCTCTTGAAAGGGACCCTTCTCCAGTATGGTGAGAATCTAGACTGGCAAGGATCTTGCAGATGATGAGTTACTGGTACAATTCATTATGGATGGTTCTCATGATAAAATACAGAACTTCCTTACTCTCCCATCTAGGTGGAATTGTTATTTTTGAACAATCACAAGATGATGGTGCCACAGCCTTCATGTGAAGAGATGTAATCTCATAAACGCTTACTGTGAAGAAATGGAACCTTATCAAAAGTTATTCTTTTATTTTTTTCTTCTAATTATGACTCCTGAGCTTTATGAACTCAATAGCAGATCTTGTGTGTATCTACTAATGGGACTCTGCTCTTCGTCTGATTTGACACGCCAACGTTGACACGCCTATCTGTCTCATAAATTATGTCCTGCCTACTGTGACTCACTAATTTGTGAATTAATTTCACATGTACCAAAGCCTACTACATGGGAAAAAAATCCCCGCTATATATTGTGTGCCACATACTCATCCTCGCTGGTTCTGGGTAACCAACTGATCCCTGATTACATATATTACCAGATGCTGCTATAATCAGATGACACACACCTATTGGTTGAATGGGTATCTTAATGTGTTTTATGACAAAAATCAAAATTGTCAATATTGTATGTGCATGTTAATCAATTAAACTATCACTTCAGTGTCTCTTATGGGCATTTTGCTCCATTTTTTGCATGACTCACGCGTAGAGTAGTAAACATGTAGTGATCGTAGGTTTGAGATAGTGCACTCTTTATCTTTAAACATCTTTAGTCGCCAGCTCATTGCATGGTGCAACACACAATACTAATGCTTATACATCTAACCATATAATAATTTAAATTATGCCCTTAATGAGGCAAATGAGCATTCTGCTTTTTATTCTGCACGAACTCACACTTTGTGAATTGTGAGTCGGTTTTTACAGCGTTGTAGGTGTCACTCAGGATTATGTGGTTTTGATATTAGCTTTTGTTTTTTAATGTGTAATACTTAAATGAAGGACTCATACATTGCTCTGTGTGATTGGTCTTACGACCAGTAGCCAACAGTTGTTCAACAGTAGCCAACAGGGTTCTTCGGACCTTCAACGTACTGCGCAGTAAATCTGAAGTGGTGCGCCTGAATAATAGGCTGTGATATCCAAACTGAACTGAACTGAACAGGCTGGAGACAATACTAAGCTAGCAAATTGGTTTCGTATGTAAACAGACTGAAACATCACGATGTGGATAATTAATCGATGGAATCCCGGGGTTAAATCCGTTCAGTCAGAGCATTTCTTTTGACCACTCTCACAACCCAAAACATTTCCTCGACGGAGAGACTCTCAAACGGTCTAATTGTTTGAATTGACTCCAAACTATTTGACTTGAAACTCTCAAACAAAGCCCATCCTTAGTTTAATTTGCTTGGCAAACCTAACCTCAAACTACTGCGTTTTTTCCGGCATGGTAGGCATACATCGGAATTGGTCGTGTAAAAGAACATTACGTTGTCTTGGATCGATTTTTGTGCGCATAAATCAAACGCCTGTCAAAATGCAACTGAAATGTTGGAAATAATCATTTCTTAAAGATATAGTGAACCATAACAAATTTGAATGTGCTATAGAATTACGAAATGCACCTAAACAAAGTGCTATTAAACAATAAATCGATTTAAAGTTTTATGACTGATCAAATAATATCACATCGTATCCCTAGACCCATGGACGACAAAACACATTCTCTTCCTCCTCAATATAAGGGTGTCTCAACAATCATATCTTTCGCATATAGGTATAATGGTTTTGTGTATATATAGTCATCGGACTTGGGATATATTTTCCGGGTTCTCCCCAAACTCCATATGGACCGTCACATCTGTATTTTGCATCACGTAGGAGCCTATGCATATGGGTAATATACTAATCGTGGACGAATTGGTGCTTGGGCGAATTGGTACGAATTGGTACCACATGGACGAATTGGTACTTGGACGAATGGACGCCGGACGAGTTTTGGTGTTTGGTGACGAATGGTACCGTGGACAGTTGGTGGGAACAATGGGTTTTGGGACAATTGACTCAGATTCGATAAAAAGTACTCTGCCTCTGTCTTAGTACATGCACGATTTCAGCAAACCACTTGCATGTTATTTCGCTATCCATGCCAGTTAACAAAAATAAATAAAAATAATGATTTTGATGATTTTTTCGATGTTTCGGATAACCAAATCGCTGCTAATCCCTTTAAAGTGAAAACTCGCCCGATCACGCTTGGCAATGCACATTTGCCTTAAAAAACGGTGCTTCGGAATTCTGTATCTTTTAAAATTGTGCTGTTAGAATTAGAAAATATTTTTAATTATAAAGTCTAGGTCTCCTTCGAATCCTTGTTTAACTTTTAAATCCATTATGACAAAGTAACACAATGTTTGTCGTTTTTGCAGTAAACCTGATACGTTTTTAGTGGAAAACAAAGTTAGCAAAACAAATTCATTTAGGACATCTGCAGATGCAACATTACAAGAACTTAGTCTAGAAACGCAATCAGAAAAAATATACAGCACAATATAGGAGCGGTGTTAACAAAAATCGATTGGCCAGTGTAATACGTATCACTAGTATGCTGTTTCGTGAACTATACTGATTGTATGATTTTGGGGCATTTATTTAATGAGTGCTAGGGACTTCCTTGCAACAGGTGTTCCAGGCATAGAGCTAATTTATTAAAGGACACTTCACATTTGGAAAATAGTCTCCCTCTTTTTTCACAATGATATTTTGGATGGTTGTAAGCGTTTATATGTACATTAGCCTTTGCCCTCACCACCTGAAATGTTTAAGACCAGATCAGCGCCTTATGTTAAACGAACGATTTTTCTAATTAATGTCGCGGGCGATATTTATTCACCGACGACGAAAATGGCGTTACACAAGAAAAGATGACAAATTTGCAAATTTTCCAAAAAAATGGGGGGTCTTTGGGGTGAGATTTTCAAACTGGGTCTAAAAATAAGGTCTTTGGGTGAAAATTTTCAAATTTAATCACGAAATAGGGTTCTTTGGGTGAGCAGGGTAAACTTTTTCACAAAATATGGGGTCTTTGGGTGAAAATTTTTCAACAAAATATTGGGGTCTTTGGGTACACTATTGCTTAAAAAAAGGGGCCTTATAACAACCCTACAAGATTGCATGGGAGGGCCCCCCGGGCCCCCCATTTCATCGGCAGTGTTAAAATGTGGTGACACTATTTTTCTCATTTCCACCTTGTGAAATCTTCGCGATAAATCATCGGTTCTAAAGGGTGTTTAGTTGGTATATGAGCGAAAACGTGCCCCATTTAAAGGGGGGTGACCCGATTTAAATATAAAGTGTTTATATTGATTGAATTACCTTGATCCCAATACCCATCTCTAAAGTTTCACGTTGACATTTCAATTTGTTTTGATATTGGACTTCAATAAAATGTCATTTTGAGCTATTTGTAAGCACCATGTGAATGGTGTGTAATATAAGATTAGTCTCGACCAAAATTTGGGCACATTTCGCCTATACCACTCCAACTCAAACCCTTTAGCCCTAGATTTTACATCCCATCAGCAAAACTCTAATTTTGGACTTTTTTATTTGAAAAAAATGAGCAATAAGTGGACCTTTTGCCCCCTTTGTGGAATTTGGGGGTGCGACTGCACTCTCGCACCCCCCTCCCGGTCCCGGTGCCTGGTAATTAGCATTTCATTTCTTCTGACTGGCTTCCATGCATAGTTGTCCGTACCACAGGACTCCATTTTCGTTCTCTAATAATTCCTCTCGGATATTAAAGAGACCTATAGACATTCCCAGAAAGAAGCGTCCTCATTTTTTTCTTCGAACCCGGGTTTTCTGCATATTTGGAGTGCTTACCAGTTTATTAGATCACACCTAAAGTGAATAAGCCGAATACGCTGTATTTATGTGATGATATAGAATTTTCTGTTGTGCACGACAGAAAATCAAAGAGCTTCAAAGCATAGTTTCCTAAAGGGACAATGGTAGCAGGCAAGTTCAAAACAAGGTTTGCGGTTTTCTTTTGTACTTTTTTGTCCAATAAACCTTCGAAACGTTCATGGTAGGTGGTCTACAATCGATCCAGTGCAATTTGAGAGCAATTCGTATCTTCAAAAAAAATCTCCTCCTATCACTTAAACGACATGTCCAGTTCTGCCCAGCATTCTGAAATTGCTTTATTTGCTGACGATTCTATGTGTTTAAAAAATATCAAACCTTGCATACCTGACCGCCAAAACCTCTCGGAAGATATTGATGCTCTCTTTGATTAGTCTTTGATTAGAGCATTAGGCCTACATGTAACAAATTCTTTTTTATTTTTGGCCTTTGGGTTAGGGTATTTGTTAGTGTTAGGCCATAAGTAGAAATAATTCGTTTATTGTAGAATTTTGAAGAGGGGTACATGTGGAACTCTTTCCTAAATTTCCGATCCATCAAAATGTATATTTCAATGACCTGACCCAGGAAGAAATTTGATTATAAAATGAATGGCATCTGGTCCTTGACCATGTAAACAGCATCACTTCTGTCAATGATCTTGGGATTGAAGTGTCCTCTAACTTTCCCTGGAACGAACACACCAGTATTAGCTAGAATTGTCCGCAAATGCAATGAAAAATACCGCCGGGGGCGATGAGCTATGATAAAACGTACAAATAGCTTAAAATAATGCACCAGACATGGTACTATAGCGAAAGTTTTGAAACTCTCTAACAAACTGACAACCAACAAAATTGACAAACAAGCAAATTGAAAAAATGAAACTAACCAACAAACAAACAAACAAAAAACAACAAAAACAACCAACAAATTGACAAACAGGCCAACTTGAAAAAAATGAAACTAAACAACAAACCAACAACAAACACACTTGCAGCCTGTCGAGTAACTGGTGGTATTGCTCGCTGCGCGTACACTGAAATAAAAATTTCATTTCGTTCCTTATATGTTATTGCTACGCCGGTATACAGATGTTACGATAGACAAGTCATAATCCAATGATTGTTCTTTTGTAGTAAGATTTAGAATGATTCTTTTACGTGCCTAATCTAGAGTCACTTGGATATGTTGGTCAAAAACAAAGTAATGGATGCTATTAACGTTCGAGGTCCTTTAACCGACAAACTGCAAGTTACTATTGCACATTTTTGGAGGTATATCAAAATTCGGAAGCCTGGCTCAGTTGCCCTGTTGGCCTGTAAATACCGTGTTTATAGTCCCACAGTGACTGCTATTGCAACTGAGTGTACATAAATGAAATTTCTCATGAAGACTTAAATCACAAAATGTACTTCTAAAATTAAATAACCTTTGCATTGTTCTCCTTCATGATGATGATAGAACTAGGATGTCACTTGATTAGAATAAATCAAAATTTCAAAAGTAATAAAGCCTTTTCGCCCTTCCAACTGCCGCATGTGCGAACTCTGTGACCTAGCAACCAGAAAAGTGGAGATAAACAAAGCCCACGAGCCTCTTGGTTGTGATATGACCGTGCGTGCAAATAATACCACGAAATGAAGCTTTAATTCGCACATTATCGAACATTTTTTAAAACGTTAACGATCTTTTAATATGTATTGTAACAATTTATACATTTATGTATTGAAAAGTAGAGATTGATTGAGTTGGCAACTTCGATTTTCAGGCTTAAACACGGGCAATCAACCCGGAAGTTGGGGCGAATTAGCAGCATTGGCGCTGTTACAACACTAGTTCATATCCGGATCGTGATTTTTACACTTGTTTGGGATTCCAAACTTAATTATTTTTATTTTCCTGCATAAAAATAAAAGTGACACTGACTAGTGTTGTGAGTTTTTAAAATCTTACCAGTTAATTATTTCCTTTTTCCAGCTGTATATGCCTTGCTGGGTGGGTGAGGTCAAACTCACGCCCATACAAATTGCAAATCCATGCTAGATGTATTAAAAACAGAAGGTATAGCAGTACAATTTGGAATAGTGCATTCAACCATAGGCTGTAAATTTTTTCCCCTGTTGTGCATTTAGGGATTGTTTTCACACGCCACCCTTCCTACTTACCAAATTGCTTTTTGCTCACTAGGCTGTGACTGGGAAAAGGGGAAAAGTGGAAATTTCATTTACAAGATTCATCTTGAAAAAAAGAGGGAAAAAATCCCCATGAGGTCAACCTTTAGTTTAGGAATAGAATGCATTGTGTAAACAACTATCCGCAGGTCAGGAATCGGTCATGATGATCATCAATCCCATGTTGCAAAGTGTAGAAATGTTGATATTTTAAAGATCTAACAGTGTAGTTTATAAATATTTTTTTAAAGAATTAACTTACCCAGCAAAGCAACTGGCAGATGCAATGGCTTATTTTCCCCTTTCCGTCTTACGCAACCCTCAGGTCCCAATAATTGGGATTCAATGACGCTGCTTAACAGTATGACTTTAACAGTTAATGTGAAGTCCCAAAACATTATGAGTATCCGCTATGACATTTTTGTGTAGACTTCAAATTTTGACCATGGGCACATGTTCACCATCCCATTTTCATATAACACCGGTGCTCGCTAAGCACTCTTCTTCCTTTAGCACCAGTCATATTCCAATTTTTTAAATACACATCTAGCCTTCACTTAAGCACCTGGCAATACAAATCAGGACTTAGTAACGGTCAGAATCTTTAGTAAAGTCTTGAAATTTCATAAAAAATTTCACTCATAAAAAGTTTGATGAAGATATTACAACTATCATGTTGTTGTAACACTCTAGGAATACTTTCAAGGTGGAATCGCGTAATATTTATTCGCATGAAAATTACTGGAGAATGTGAGACAAAAATTTTGTCATATTCAGTTACCCACACTATTTGCAGACCTCCGCCATTGATTAAGTTAATGCCATGTATGCTAACGGGGGTCTCTTTCTGTCTCTTTTCTCTTTCACCCCTTCATAAATCACCCCCGCTGTTACGATCCTTTTCCCCTCCACCCTTATTCCTCGCTCCTCCGATCTTCCGTGTGTCCCCCCCATTCCCTCCGACGTATTACGATCTCTTATCCGCATGCAAGTGATCGGACATCTTCTTTATGAGATCCTTCATTGCTGTACTCCTTCCTTCTGCTCCCTACTCATTCCTCCTCTCCGGGTCGCTATCTCTTACCTACGCGCAATCTCTTTCGTTCTCCCCCTCTCCCGCGCCTAAGCCGTCCTTCTCAACACTTATACTCCCAAGTTAGTCCGAACTCCCTCCGCTTTTTTCTACGGGCACAGGGGAGGTGGAGCTCTTGGAGAGGGGAACTGTCACTGAGGGTCGCTCTGCTTCTCTTTTGGAGTCGTCCATTCTCGCACTTGGACTTTCAAGAACCACAGTTATTGTTTGGTGATAATTCGTGATAAAAAATTTCATGAAGCCATGTACTATTCAAAGTAAGAATAAAAGCTTGCCCTTCTTGTAGGTCAGTTATTAGACGCTCATGCAGGGTTGGTGGCTTTCGTTCAGAGCTTGTTGTTTTACATGACGCATCATGGGGCCTCACACCGGCAAACAAGGCATCTTCCGAAGTAGCTAAATGGGGGCCAGTGCTAAACCACCTCCTCCTCTGTCACCATATCTGTCAGGTCAACTAACGGGTCAAGCAATTTAATACCATTCCAGTTCAGAAGCCATTATTAATTGCTCAGAGCCTACCAAGTCCTGGCAAACTTACGTTCTGGTTTCTCTACACGAAGTTGCACATGTTACACCAGGCTGTGTAAGTTGATTTTCTACCCGTTTGTTTGAGGTTTGGTTTTTTTTTTTTTTTTCCTCTCACTCTCAGAAAATCTTCTCAAGCTTTATCATCCAATGCTGAATTTCTCAAGATGGGCCACAGATCGGCCTCATCATTTAAAAATAATTAAAAAACAATACGAAAATCGCAAAAAAAAGTCGATAAAAGCAACGATTTTAGTAGAATTAGAAAAGATTTTTACCGACGGTCGACGTGCGTTGAATAGGACACGGGGATTTGTTGTCTCCCAAGATGGGGATATTACCCAGCATGCAATTCGCGCCGCCAGTGGCGGAAAATGCTATTTAATTTAAAATAACAAATTGGGTTCCATGGAAGATATTATATCCCTGTTAATATGACGTGTCAACCACATCTCTCAGATTAGAAATAGTGAAGATTTTTGAAAGAAAAGATTGGAAAAGCAAGCCTCTACTTACCATTTTCAATGCCGCAGTAAAAACAGGAAGCAGAAGTTGTTGCTACCTCCCCTACCAATTGAATTTTGGAGTGCGAGTTGCCAAACGCGTAAAATTGTTTCACATATGCATGTCACAAAAAGTGTATCGATTTTGCCATGTGTAACAAGCCTCTGGGCTTCCCAGTGTTAATTAAAATCGGCTGGAAAATGCCCAATTTTCGCTGGTAACAGATTAACAAAACGAACGAGTTGTCGGACCATTGAGCAAGGCTATAATGCTTTTCTAGACTCACCGAGGAAAAGGTTGCCCATGGTGCAAAACTAATGTCCTTAGAACTGCGGCGTGTTGTTGCATTACTGTGTTAAAAAGGTCACAGTGTCTTAGCAACTACCCACATACATTCACAAAGCTAGTACAACGGGTCATACTGAAATTTCGGGCATGGTCAGACGAGTCATTATCAATTCTTTGCATTTCAAATTTACGACTCACCCTCATTTCTAGTATGACAACATAAGTCAAAATGTGTAGCACGAATCCCGATATTTTATTAGTGAATATCTCCCAAATACAGACTTAAATTTAGTTCATCGAATGCGAACAGAATTGCAGGAGGATAAATAACAAGTACAAGTAGGTGCATGATAAAATACTGCGGCCACTTTAGGGTTATTTTTCGTAGTGTAATTGGCTTCCGACGCAGCAACTGCGTCGCCACCAAGTCCATACTAATACAGTGCTTGATTGCTACGGCTTTCAATGCATTTAGGGGCCTTTACGTAGTGCCGACGTTCCAATTCAAAAACGAGTAAAGGTTCCCCCTTCCCCCACTCCCGACGCTCTCTTCCACCGTGTGTCCCTTCTCTCGCATCTATTCCCTCCGCATTCCTTACCCTTTCCTCTTTACCTTTTTATTAACTCCCCCGGATCTCACCCCTCCCCATCGCAATGCACCCCTGCCTCATCCCTCCCACTTTTCTTCCCACTAAACCCTTGCCTCCTTTATCCCCATCATTCTCCCCCCCCCCCCCCCCCCCTCTTGTTCCCCTCTCTTACTTTCCCTCCGCCATCCTCCTCTCCCTGACTCCTGTGGTCGTCTTCCAACCATCCCCTGTCATCTCGACTAACCCCTTGTATACCACAAAGCGGACCAACGTTGGCAAACGCTATCGTGACGCCATTTTGGAAAAGGAAAATATTTTATTTTATGATCTTGGCATTGTTAAAAACTATCTCAAACAAACTAAATGCCTGACGATGTTCTGTCATTAATGTATAGGATCCTTTTATTCGATGATGCCTTGGGGAAATCAACGACAGAGGGTAATTTTCGGTCGGTAATTTTCCATACGGCGTTCATGGGCTTGGGCGGGTGGGGTTGGTTAACTAATACCAACAGTATGAATTGTTAATTACGCTGGTGCCCTGTGCCTTGGGTTTTCGGCCTATGGCTCAGTGGTGAGACACCATTGTCGCAGGAACACCAGCGTTAGCTGTAAAATGCCAATGCTTATGAGCAATTGCGAAAAGCAGTGCAATACATGCAATAACGATTAATCTTGATCACTCCCCCTTGGCCCCCCAAATGTTTCCCGCGGCCCCACAATTTATGCGAGGGGGGCCGAGGGGAGTGATCAAATTCTTCTTCTTGCCTTGTCCACCGCCAAGCATGTTGAATTAACATGGCGTATTGTCGCCCAATTTTCCTTCGATAGACCGTCAACTTTGATCAGCTACAGCTACATTTTATATTTTTACAAACAGCACAAAAAATCAAAATGAAAAATAAGGTGGTAAACAAGAGGTGGTTGAGATATTGTCAAGGATTTTCTGCCGCAGCCAACGGCAGCCAACGCTAGAAGTACACGGGACTATACTCTTTGTCAAAGTACCTTTTACAAGATAAGCTACTATACGCGTGATGCGCGTAAATGTGATAGTGCGATTACTGCTAAGCCCCCCCCTTCTTGGAGGCGCGCGTGTACCTCTTGTAAAAGGTATTTGATAAATAGTTTTTTTTTATACCACCGCAGTGATTAGTGAAAGGGCTGGGTCTAGTGCCTAGGGCAGGGTCTCTGATAAGAGGGGTGGGGGAAATTTTAAAGTAGGAAGTGTGTTCTTTTTCGGAAGTTTCTCTAGAATTTATAGACTGGACCAGTAGTTTTTGGCGGGGAGGGAGTCGGCCCTCTATTAAATAGTCCAGTCTCTGTTTTTGATAGGGAAAGAAATTACACGTGTTACTCCTATATTTATTATGAATTACACCCCACAACACACCCTCCACCAACACACACACACACGCACACAATACACCAACACTCCACACACAAAATACACCCCCACGCATACATATAATATACACACATACAAAATCATAAAAATCACCATTTTTTATAATAGCTATTAGGGCCTATAAACCTCATCGGACTTTGTTCAAACCTGTTTCACGCCAAGAGGCAACTTAACAACATTTTCTTTCGGCTTAGAAAATCAGTAAATATATGTGAATGATCGCTATATATATAGCCTCAGATATAAGATACGTACTATTTGTTCAATCGACCATGTGCTAACTGTGCCAGCACGTTATTCTGCACCAAAACTTCAGTTCCGACCAACCAGGCGGCTGCGGTCAGTCCGTGTGAACATACGGTTGCCAGAAATTTCACACGCGGTAAAGCACCCGACGTCAATTTTATTTAAACAACACGTTTTACAGCACATCGACATGGAAGCCAACCAAAAAAACGTTGTGAGGAAAAAAAAAAACCAGTTAGGATTGCTTTGAAGCATATCAGAACATATAATGGTAGATAATGGTACCGCTATTGGAATAATCCATTCGAATAATACCATTGTCTCGGACGTAAATTCACACATTTCGAGAAAAAAAACTGGCGATTCAATGCAAGTCTAGTCTTTTTCGGCCCATCGTATTCGACACAGAAATCACTTTCAACCCTCCGATTGTGAATAGAAAACCTTCGGATCGACCATTTGGCAAGTCTCTCTGTGTGTAGAATAATGTTTACCCTACATATTAAAGCAGTTTTTAATGATAATACTAACAAAACTTTCAATGGATGACATATCGCAAGTGAAACACTACTTGAATTTTTCAAAATAGCTGCCGGCTGTCTTAACGGGTTCTTGTCGTCTGCTGCCAATTTTTACCGTGAATGATGTAAGGACGCCACACTCGGTGGGTGCCTGATTTCCGCCTATCAAGAAAAATTGAGTTTGAGATAGGTCAATTTCTATATAGAAACGAATTCCTCTGCTTCTTGGAGAGAATGACATAAGATCATCACTGTGATGAGCGGATAAGGAGATATGAATTTTTATGTGCATTCCACAATTTGCTAAGTTTCTGGGAAATAGGCCCCAAATTAAGGGAAGAAAGTGACTAACTTGAATTTGAGGGTTGTGAAAAAAAATGCGAAATTAAATGAGGGGAACTGACAATCTTTTGGAATATTTCCCTTCTACATTTGCTGGACAATCATTTAAAACCAAAAATAAAAAAAATAAAAAAAATCCCTTATTTTTTCTTTTGGCCTGACAACAAGTCTCTTGTCAATTTTACCAAATGACCAGGTATTGCTTCAGAAAAAATGACGAAAGTCCAGCTATTAATATGCAAAAATGATAACAGCTTCATTAATGACTTTCATTTACATAGAAGATTAAAACATTCAGTAACTATGTTAGCTGCATCCATTCAGGTGGTTACCAACTGCACTGGATAGAAAATATGCAAATAAGATGCTTTTTTGATTTCCTTAAGTACACGGCCTATGGTAGAAAATTCCTAATTAATATGCGTAATGGATATACTGGCAAAACAATTGACTATTTTAAAATGATAATGGCAGTGTAATGTGATAGCAAACTGACATGTGGTCAAACAGTGGGTTACATTTCAAATATATGCAGATGAGATGCACATTTAATTTCCTCAAGTATAGTGTATCTCTGAAAAAATGACTAATTAGTATGCGTAAAACACTGAATTGCAATTTGCAGTGTGATCCTAACATGCTGTGAAAAAATGTTTCACAGGAAAGTTATAGATAATAATTTAAAGATTTGAAATATACAAAGCACTTTTCTGATTTTGCTTGGAATTTTCAGTGATGTCTCTCGAAAGACAGAAAATGGAGAATTTACTGTAAATACATTATTTTTTTCAAAAGAAAGGATTAAATGGAAAAGTGCCCCCTCAGACATGAATCTTTAGATCATCTTCTTTCTAAAAAGGGGTGGCAACGTCATGTAAGTTGTGAAGATCAAACCGCAATTTTGATTCAAAGATTGGTACATTAAGGTGTCAACAGTGTCATTTAAATGATGGTGGGTCCACTGGGCACAATTTTTGTGCCAGAGAGGAAAAACAGGGACTTTATAATGTCTAATTTTAGACTTTATTTCTTTGTTTATGGATTGAATTTTTACACAGAATGATAGATAAAGGTTCAAATATATAAGCTATAACCTTTCCCCTAGCCTACAAAAATATTTTCCTGAATTTAGGATGCCAAGAAATTGTTCAAAATTTATGCCCTTGTGGAGCATTCCACACAATTTGGAGTGCCATTTTGACATCCCTAATAGAACATGGATTGTGTGTAATTATTGCAGCCTTGCACTTAGTCTTTGGCACTTTGCAGGCTTTCATCACTCAGAGATAGGAACGATCAGAAAAAAATAGAAATTTATCAACAAAATTCAAAATGTTGGTAAGAAAGAATATATAATTTGTAGTAGTAGGAGAGGTTGCTTACTTATAACTAGGACTAGAATTAGTTCCAATAATTGTAACTTATGGCATCATCTTTTAAAATTTGGACATAATCTCAGACTTTTGTGCCATAGCGGGTGCTAT
This sequence comes from Ophioderma brevispina, assembly GCA_023653785.1. Taxonomy (NCBI): domain Eukaryota; kingdom Metazoa; phylum Echinodermata; class Ophiuroidea; order Amphilepidida; family Ophiodermatidae; genus Ophioderma; species Ophioderma brevispina. The sequence continues at coordinate 7,356 of JAMKCH010031983.1, read as the reverse complement.
AGACTTTGGTGCCATATAGCGGGTGCCACAGTTACAACTGTTCTGTGGAGTTCCAATGCCATTTAAGGTTTGAGATGTATATTTCCTAAATAAAAAGAAAAAAATAAATTTTCTTTTGACATACATAACATCTCTAGAGTCTGTAGAATAATTGTCTTACCAATTTGTAACCGATGCTACAATAATTGTTCCCAAAAGTTCATGTCAACCAGTGTCCGATTTAGGAAATTAAAGTTACATGCACAATTAGAACTTTTCCTTGAAAATAGGCTGAATTGCACAAAAATTTACATGCACAGACAAAATTTTACATGCACAGGGTCAATGTTACATGCATTTGTGCATGTAAAACCCCTCTAAATCGAACACTGATGTCAACATGTACACAGGCTGCCAAATTTGGCAGCCCAATCTAGACACAACAAGGGTAAGTTTCACCTGAAAATTTCATAATGTGAATTTTAAATCTGGAAAATGGTTATCACATGATGCAGAAGACTCTCAAGAATGCCTACAATATAACGTTTATTGCAAATAATGAATATTTAAGCCATTTTGCAGCTAAAAAGTTAGAGCAGAAGCTGTCTGTGTATCTTGGCTTAAATGGTACTCTCACTACACACAACTCTTCATGACTAGATGGTCTATGATAACAGCAGCCATAAAAAGTTAAGACTATCTAGTCATGATCATCAGGACTAGGACTAGAATTAACAAAGTTATAGTAAAAAAATGTGTCCTTAAACTGAGAACTTTTTCAGCACAGGATGAGCTCCAAAACTTGTGACCACCAGCTGGCAACTGCACTGAACTATTGCATGATTGGACTCAAAGCTGGCTGTGTGTTTTGCCGAAGATGGTCTTTGGTTTTGCGTGGATGAGTGAACAGGGAATACAATGACAAGGATTTGTCAACACAATCGTGGCATTTCTTTGTCATGGTCAGTGAACAGAGCAAAATAACTAGGGTCCGGGAGAATCCGCGTTTAGAAAACCCGATTTCCGCGCGCGATTTTCGGCAAATCCGCGTTTTTCCGCGCACCAAAAAATCAGTATTTCCGTGCCAAATCCGCGCTGAAAATGTGCCGAATCGGCGTAATTACGCACCTAAAGGGTCCTGGTAGACAACCATATCCTTGCTATATAAGTGTAAATAAATAAATCAATCAATCATGTTGATGAAGATATGGAAAATTGTCGCCTATAATCTGTGATCCCAGCCGATAATACCCTACGCGACCTCTTTAAAACTATGAATAAAAGACCCCAAATATGCCGCAAGAGTGCCAATAATATCAGCACAGTGACAACTCTTTCCAGGCAATTGTTAAGCGCTTATGTTCTTTACCGATACAAGCGGCTGGGAGCCAACCAGGTAACCTTGTCATTAGTCTTCTTTTGTTGACCGTAGTTAATCCAATGACATCATACATTTACTCCCAAGTCCCAATCGATTCATCACAATGCACAACATCTTCAAGTCTGTTTCGGTTTACACTATTTGCAGCGCGATGAATTGAGCTATGTACAGATCAATGACATGTACGTCGATAGATTTTTGCAGCACAGTATAAATGCTTTTGACGAACGGCAGCCAAGTTGTAAAGCGTGCAGCTACGAATTTGATAGAATACCATATACCATATCAAAATGGGAAGAAATAATTTTTATTTTGAATTTCTAATTTGATGATTAATACTTCATTTTGAAATTGAAAGAACAACTCTCTCTGAAGCAATTGTTTAGCGTTTTTATGTTCTTTCCCAATTGAGTATTTACAATAAAGCAACTACCTTACCCCCATTAATTAAATGGATCAATCCAAACATTTACAGTAAACAACATTTCCATTCATATGTTAATCGGGGGCTGACAATTGCAAGTAAACAAGAATAGACAACGGTAATTAAGTCCGGATCATTTTATAAATAATAATTAAGAATAACAAACCTAGATTTGAAGTCCCTATAAATCATCGTGTGTTTGAATTACTAGGATATGTCATTTTATCATGAAATAATCGTAACGGTAATGACCGTCTGCATGAGTGCAGCTACATTCGCACGTGGCCTGGCGGCGAAATTTGATGCAATGAAAGCTCAAATAAACAGAGGAATTATTTAGAATCTTATGGTTTTGCAATTTGCGATCAGAATACACGAGGGAATCAATTATCAAGTTGTTTAAAGTGTGATCTGAAGCCGGAAATGTCATTTAAAAAGATAAGTAGGGAATTTTCCGTTCTTGGGAATTCCCATTCGTTCGCAATCAGAGCAGGGTGAACCTCGCGGTTGATCAGGGACAGGATTATATTATATATGTACAATTCGTAAGGGTGCGGCATCAGGATGTTTATTTAGTATCGGTTTGTTTTAATTTTGTCCCAACTTTGTTGCTGCACGCCATGCGTTACTTGTGATGTCTTAAACCTTCCTGAGAACCCCGCGTGCAAGTTTTAGTTTTGACTTGGTCGAACCCCCGAGATGCATGAAGACACACGAGTACCATCAGGGATATATGCAAGCGAAAGTTGTGCCACTCAAGATAATAATGAGGCCCAGTATGATACTGGTCCAACTGTCGACTTTCATCTCTAACGAATCCTCCAAGGTGGTTCTACAAGACCAAGTAACAAGACCAGCAATTAGATCGCTTGCTTGAAGCGCGGCATATGCAACCCTGATCATGATCATCAGAGGAGCCATTAGACCGCATTGCTGCGATCATTAAATTATTAACTTGCAGGACCAAAATCGAATGATTTTCTTGCGAATCACATTTGGATCGTTAAGAAAAACAGTCGAGCAAGAAGTTCAATGACATTTCTGGTAGACAAAATACGAAATCCGCTGTGTTCCGCTCGAAACGGAAAATCTGCGAGGAAAGGCAAAATCCGGCAAACATGCATTTTCCCGCGATACGAGGATGTCTCCCGGACCTAAATAACTAACTCCACACAGCAACGCAACGGTTGATCAAGCTTAAATTGCAACCAAAAAAGAAAGGGTGTTTTGTTTTTATATAAAACAAAAAAATGGTGTTAAAGGGATTACAGCGATTTGCTAATCCGAAACATAAAAAAAATCAAAATCATAGTTTTGGATTTTTGTTACTGGCATTAATATGCAAACATAACCTGCAAGTGGTTGGCTTGGAAATCTGTGTATTAAAGGACAATGCAGTACTTTTAATACCGATTCTTATTCTGACAATGCGTATCAAAATTTCGATTTGAAATAAAAAAGCCTTTCGTACTCTTAGTGAATATCCCAGATTTTAAGCGTGATATTGTGCACCGGATCAATACAGTTTGACTTCAAACACCAAACATTATTGATTTTTGGCCTATTAATGTAATTAATAGAGCCTTTGCCATCGCGGGAGAATTTGACGCTTGTGCCGCGGTTTAACGCCTATAGTTTTTTATGGCTGCTTGATTGCTCTGGAAAATTGAAGTTGTTCAAGCGTGATCTATGGGAGAAGGAAATTCTGGAAGGGATTTTGGAAATTGGTGGTGTGTAATGTATTTTGAAGGTGTTTTGTTGCAAGAATCTGATTTCAGATGTATAGAAAAATTCGCATGTGTGTGTCCGGTAGTTCGTCATTATGAAGATTCGAGATGGGCGGTTGTTGGTTATCGATATTTACCGGAATACGTGGCCGTGTTGGATTTGCAGGCTATTGTGTCCTTGATGCGCCGCCGAGTGATGTTTTGTTGTTGTGTTATGATGTGCCTGTAATGATGCGTCTGTAAAGATCGACCTTACAACCCCGCCTTGCTCTTCTCTGCCTGCACATCAACTACTACGTGTTCCTTAATTAAAAAGTCTGCCTCTGTGAGCCAAAATGCTTGTGTTGTGCAGGGCTCATGATAGCTTGTTTATTTAGCATAGCAATTTTGCTACACATTGCGTGCCATTTGCTATCAATTTTAATATGTTTAGCAATGTTTCCCCTATACTTTGATTTTCTTGTGATTTTGGGCCCGAAATCATGCTCCAGAGCATATATTTTCAACTCGTCTCATAGGGGCGGCTATTCATTATTTCGGTGTGTGCGCTTATTCCGTTAATGTTTATATTGAAGTATACAAAGAACACTTCCGCCGGCTCGGATTGCGTGGCGTGTGCCTGTGGGCGCATCGTCTTGTTATCTAAAGATCGTGGTTCGAACCACTCAGGAACAAAATTTAGTGTTATGATTTTATTTGTATTTTAGAGTTGGAAGAGATTGGAATCATAAAACCATCAGAGTTGTGGCTTGAAGTCGAAAAATATTGACTACTCGCCTTATGAGAAATACACTGGTCTTGGCCTGGAGCATGATTTCGGGCCAATCTCCGACGTGCCTATCGTTGCACTATCATGTGATCAAAGGCATAGCTGTTGCAAACATTGCTACCAAATAAAACTCCTTAGGCCCGTGAAACTCGATTATTAGGTTCTCGTCCCCGGCCCGCGTTATGATTTTTGCCGCGTTAGCGGCCGAAAATCTTAAAATCATTATTTTGAAAAATGCTGTTCAAGCACATCTTTTTCAGTCGATATTGGAATTTTTTTGGTAGGAAACCCTGTCTCGGAAGTCCCGGAAATGAGTCCTAAAAAAAACTAGACCCAATATTGTTTCGATTTCGTCAATCCCCTGTTAGGTTCCTTTCACTGTCAAAATACGCATGTAGCCAAATAATTAATAATGAATAATGCAATAGTTCCCTCTTATGGGCTGAAAAAAATTAACGGAGAAACTCATAATTGATTTTCAAGGGCCTTAGCTGAGCCATGGTGGTGGTTTATGAATATCAGTATATATTCAGTCACTTTTATGACATAACTTCATGATTAGAAGCCCTCAAAATATCCAAAGTTTTGATCCAATGTAAGATTCCCCGATACAACGTTAGGCCATGCCAGGTACCATAAGTGCTAATTAAATATTCATGAGCTCATTGCTGTTACAACAACCAGGGAGTCTATTGGGATTCACGTTGACACGTTGACACGCAGCCTCGTATCCCGTTGGTTATGATACACACACAGCGTAAGGGCCGCAGTTTGAACAGTTGTGGAAAACGAAATCCCAACATAATTTTTTATGGGACAATTATTCATTGGTATTGAATCTAAATAAGTACAACTATTTCATTGTTATTTTTGCGAGATTAAAACTTTTATATGACTTGTGTTAAGCGAGCAATCGTGAATTAATCTCAGCAAGTGCGATTAGTTTACCTATCTGAAAAAGCAACCTCGATTCTGGTTAATTCGATCATCTCACGCCTTGATTTTTGAATTCCATTTTATCTGGTGTCAACTCCGACCAACTACTACGTTTACAACGTATCCAAAATTGTGCTCGCCAAATAATTCTCAAGAAACGAAACATTACCATATTTCACCTTTGCTTGTCGAGCTTCACTGGCTACCCGGGAATTTCACGCATAAAAGTCAAACTGGCGTTTTGCCTTCAAGCAGTTCGAAGTACCTTGCCGTTATATTTGTCCATCGTGCTGTTCCACTTGCCACCATCACTTTTCCTCGCTCATCCTCTGAAAAGTTTATTGAAAACTTCCACGGGTCACCTTAAAATCAGCTGGTGAACGCTCAATTCATTTCGCTGCTTCAGCTGTTTGGAATTCCCTTCCAAACAACATTCTTAGTATCCCCAAGTCCCAAGACTTCAAACGTCAGCTTAAAACTCACCTTTTTCGTCAAGCTTTCAATAGCCATAGCTGTTTTGTTTTGATTTGTTTGTGTTGACTGTTATGGCGCTCTGAGTTCTTTTGAAGATTTTGCGCCTTATAAGAACTTTTCATTATTATTCTTTAGCCTACGCTACTATCAAAAGCTGACAATTTTACACCTCACTGTAAATTTTTCCGGGATCAGGTTTACGTCAGTTTGAAGCCTTTTGCTTCATTTCTTTTTCGGACTTTTTTTGCACCTAGAGGATATTGTTGTACATACTCCGCAAGGTATTTCTTAGCATTTGGAGCCTTTTTACTAACAGAGCAAAAATAGATGTTTCCTATCCTCAACCCCCCTCAAAAACAACGACACGTTGTGCTCTCGGCAGCTTACGTGTGTAAACGCCTCTGCCAGCAATGATCTACTACTGTTGCTCTGCACAACAATCACAACCGTGGTTCATGGTCTACCCCGGTCTAACCTGCATACTTGTGTTTTTTCTCAGTCCGAAGGGGTTGCTATATCGATTCCAGCTTTTCAGACCAATCAATTTATTAACAAGATCTGCCATGAATGATGTGGCAAAATAAGCTTGAAATTAAAGTAATAGTACAAACACTGACCATTTTATTAGGGTAATCCCAGCCCTTGGTCCATAAAGCCGCAAGTCGGTTGCAGCACGCCGTGTGTTAGTTATCAGTCATGTCAGCACTTCTACGGCCCGTTTTAACCAATTAATACGTTCAATTTGCCGTTCAATCTCTCCATGTTCCGTAGTCATTTTTATTTTTGCTTTTTTTGGCATACATACTGCGGCTTAGGTATCGCAAATGAGCTAATTAAATATGGCAAAATTCTTTATCGCTTCCTTTACTACATGAAACGACAATGCCATACATCTGTGTGTGGGTGAATCATATGGAGGGGGACGGCCTGGGGTGTTATGGAGGAGGAAGGCTGGGGTGTTTTGGGGAGAGAAAGGGGTGGGGTGGTAAAAAAAGGGGGAGGGGGAAGTGAAGGGTGGGGTGTTTTTGGAGGGACAGGTTGGGGTTTGGGGGAAGGTTTTGGGGGTTGGAGTGCGTCGGGAGTGGTAGGTTAGGGGTCCAGGGTGGGGTGCATTAGGGAGGGGTCAGGGTGGGGTGCAACGGGAGGGGTCCAGGGTAAGGCTGCGTCGGGGAGGGGGAGTGGTAGATAGTTGGGGCCTATGTGACTTTGTGCCCGAAAAAAAGATGTACTTTGGTGACCCCATTGTGACGCGTTGGTGACCCCAGGTGACCCCATGTGACCTTGGTACCCATGTGACCTCAGTGACCCCTGTCATGGGGAAGGCTGGGGTGTTAGGGAAGTGAAGGGTGGGTGTTAGGATTGAACAGGGTGTGGGGTTTGGGGGAATGTTATGGTGTTGTGAGGTGGTGGAGTGCGTCGGGAGGTTGGGTGTGGTCGGGGTGGGAGGGGGGGGGGGTCCGGGTGTGTGGTGAGTGGTCGGTGCGTCGGTGAGGGGTCGGGGTGGGGTGCTCGGGAGGGGCAGGGTAAGGTGCAATTGGGGAAAAAAAGGGGGGTGTGGTAAGATGTGGGGAGGGGCTGGTAGGTAGTTGGGGTATGGGGCGTGGTAGATAAGTTGGGAGGGGGTGTGGTAGATCGTTGGGGAGGGGGCGTGGTAGATAGTTTGGGA